>PVKA01011657.1:25859-60222 GCA_004027165.1 Ctenomys sociabilis | reverse complement strand
TTAAAGAGCAGAATAAGCCAGGCATGGTGGCGCAAGCCTATAATCCCAGCACTCGGGAGGCTGAGGCAGGAGGATTGTTGTGAGTTCGAGACCAGCCTGAGCTACAAAGTGAGCTTAAGGCCAGCCTGAACTGCACAGTGAGACCCTGTCTCAAAAAGACAAAAAATGCCGGGCATGGTGGCGCATGCCTGTAATCCCAGCACTCGGGAGGCGGAGGCAGGAGGATTGTTGTGAGTTCGAGACCAGCCTGAGCTACAAAGTGAGCTTAAGGCCAGCCTGAACTGCATAGTGAGACCCTGTCTCAAAATGACAAAAAAAAAAAGAGCAGAATATACTTATGAGGGGGGAAAAAAAGCTCCTGTCTGAGAGAGGGATAGAAAGGGGGATCCCAGCAGGTTGCCTCCACATTGAGTTTTAGCCACTGTGTTACCTCTGCACTGTGGCTGCCCTCACATTGCAGGGAGCACCTCTTTTCCTACTTTCACTTGACCCAACTCACTCTCCAGAGCGTGGTTCTTTTCTTTTTCTTTTTTGATGATATTTTATTATTATTATTTTTAGTTTTTTTATGTACATAATATTTTTTGTTAATTTTATTGAGAAACAAATAGCAATGAGATAGTTTCAAAACAGGTTAGTAGAGCCGTGTGTGGTGGCACATGCCTGTAATCCCAGCACTCGGGAGGCTGAGGCAGGAGGATTGTTGTGAGTTCGAGACCAGCCTGAACTACAAAGAGAGCTTAAGGCCAGCCTGAACTGCATAGTGAGATCCTGTCTCAAAAAAGACCAAAAAAAAAAAAAAAAAAAAGATTAGTAGGACAGTTACAATAATTAATACATTGTATATTATTGTCTTCATAGTAGTTATTCATAGTACAAGATGCAGACATGATATCCTGTCCAAGCACTATTAGTATAAGTCTTTCTTCTCATTGAATTAAGAGAAAATAGCTGTATATCTATCCTATTTTCTATCTGTCTATCTATCTATCTATCTATCTATCTATCTATCTATCTATCTATCATTTATCTATCTATCACTACAAAATGGTCCTTCATTTATATCCCCATTTTTTTGTTTAATTTTGTCAGAGACGGGTATTCCATTGTCATTCATATATTGTAGGAGCATGATTTCAGCAGAGTAATCCAATATAGTCCAGTAGTCTATGATAATAGTGGGTTATCTGTAGGACTGGCTATGTCAGGAGTTGTTGACTTGAGCCTTTCACAGCTCAGCATATTAATATGGTTTTACTTTTTTTTTTTTTTTTTGGCTTTACTTTTTATATCTTGTTTTTATACTTTTATGCTGGATGGTTAAGACCAAGATAAAGCAAGACCTATATTACAAGAAATGTAGCTTTTGTATCTGACAAGGTCAGTAAAATCTCCTCACGATATATCCTGAAACCCTGTCCCGCAGTATGTAGATCTTTTGTGAGTGTCAGCCATGTGGATGAGTCACAGCCATTGGTTCACCAATCTGCTCTATGTGAAAGCCCAAGAGAATGTTTTCTCTCTAGGTGACTCTCCTTAGGCACATTATTCATCATCGATCACTTTCTTCTGTGGCCCCATAATCTCCCTCTAACTCAATGATGTCCCAATTTTTTTGATCTTCAGAGCCTGGTTCTTTATGTTTAACAAAAGTGCCACCATTTGTGCTTATCTTGACCAGGTCTTTACTGAGGACAGAAAGAACCTAGAAACCACCTCCACGAGACTCTAGCTCTCCAAAGGCCGCTAAGAAGAAAGGAGGAAGAAAGGGGGAGGGGGGGCGACAGCGAGAGCAAGGGCGAACATATGAACACTGTTTAGTAACCAATTGTTGGCAAACAATATTTGTAGTTTTTCCTACAAATATTAGCAAAAGGCTAGGCAACAGAATGGGTAACCTTGTCTGTTTTCCAGAAATATAATTTGGAGTCAGGTAATCTTTTATAAAGTATTCCATTTTATATTCTTGTACCTGACAGCAAAATTTAAGAAAATGATAGCTATAAATGTTTGTATTAGTATACAGTAAAAATATATGTACTGTATTTCCCTGAATTCTGTGTTTCAGTTATTCATTTTTCTTTCCTGCAATATCCTGTTTTTTTTTTTTTTTTTTTTTTTTTTTGGAGACCCAGGGATTGAACTTAGGCCCTTACGCTTGCCAGGGAAGAGCTTATTCCACTGAGCCATCTCTCCGGCCCCCTCTTTCCTGTAATATCCTCATATGTGTAATTAATTCGATATCTTTTTTCCTTCTAGAATCTGCCAGTTTATTTATTGCATCACTGTGGAGCTCCCAAATGATGGAAGGAAAGCCTTCCAAGGCTATGATCCCCTATTTCAGATTGTACATGTTGAATAACAGTGACCTGAGATCACACAAAAGGGAAATGTCTACATGAACCACACTTAAAACTGTGTTATATGTAAATCTTGATATCATAAATACAGAAGTAATGCTTGACCTGAATTTTTTTGTTTTTGTACCGGGAATCGTACTTAGGACCTTGTGCTTGCCAGGCAAGTGCTTGTGCTGCTGAGCTATATCTCCAGCCCCAGAATATTTTTGCTTTTATTAAAAAACAATTTGCCTAATCTATAATAATTTCCAGGAGAAAACAAAACAATAACCACAAACAACAAGCCTTCAAACATATACAGGATCTTTTTCTTCTCTTTTCTAAAAAAAAAAAAAAATATTTTAGCTGGGAAGATAGCTCAGTGGCATAAGCAAGATCCTGAGTTTGATCCTGTATCCCCAGGCATGGTGGTTTATCCCTTTAACCCCAGAACTGGGGAGGTTAAGATAGGAAGATCACTCTGAGGCCAACCTATGTAGTGAGTCACTGCACCAAACAAAATACAAACAAAAAAATATTTTAGAGAAAAAAAATTTTAAGCCAAGATGATAGGATAACAGTGTTTAATACTTTGTGTATCATTATCTTTAAATTAGTTACTCACAGTACAAGATATCAGCACTTAATTGTCTGAACAGTAGTATCCACACAAACCTTTCTTTTCAATGACCTAAGAGAAATCAGTAGCATCATTATCTTATATATATGTAAGTTTTTTTCCTTCCTTTTCTCCATTACCCAATCTAGTTTCTCTGCATCACTGTGGATCCTTTCAGTTTCTTCCTATTTTTACAGTATCTATTGTACATTTTGTATCTTATTAACTCTTTCAGCTTCTCACACTAGGGAGATAATATGTTTACACGTTATGGGTCTGGTTCAGTTCACTTACGAGTATGGTCTCAAATTGCATCCATTTACCTATGAAAGTCTTCAGTTCATCTTTCTTTATAGCTAAATTCGACTCCATTATATTTGTTTTTTTATGTATTTAGTACAGGGTCTCACTGCACTGAAAGGACTTGTAGTGATCCTGTTTTTTTCAGCCTCCCAAGTGCTGGGATTACAGGCGTGCACCTCTTGTCTCAGCACGCCTCAGGTGCAGGGCACACCCCTTGGGGGGTTGGGAGTTGGGTGGGGATTGAGGGTGGGGAGGGATTGAACCCTGGTCCCTGCATCTGCCTAAGCAGGCGCTTTAATCCACTGAGTTATCTGGCCAGCTCATTACTCTATTACATTACAAACACACACACACACACACACACACACACACACACACACTTTTAAAAAAATACCTTCCTCATTTGAAGGACATTTGGGTTGTTTCCAAGATCTAGATAATACAAATTATGCTGCTATAAATGTAAGTATGTATATTTCACTGTGGTGGGATGTTTTTAAATCTTTGGGAAGATACCCAGAAGTGGAATAGCTGGGTCAATGAGACCTCCAGTCATAGTTTTTTGAGGAATCTCCACACTGGTTTCCACAGTGGTTGCACTAGTCTACACTCCCATCAGCAGTGCAGAAGGGTTTCTTTTTCTCCATAACCCCTCCAGCATTTGTTGTTAGTTGAGTTCTTGATGACAGTCATTCTTTCTGGGGTGAGATAGAATCTCACTTTTTTTTTAAATTGGGAATCGAATCAAATCCAGGACCTCGCACTGGCCAGGCAAGCAACATGCCACTGAGCTATATCCCTCAATGTTGTTTTAATTTGCATCCCTTGAATGAGCAGTGATGTCAAACTTCTTTTCATATATTTATTTGTGGCTTGTATTTCATCTGAGAAGGGTGCATTCATCTCAGATGCCCATTTTTGGGTTGACTCTTTTTTTTTTTTTTTTTGTCTTTTTGAGACAGGGTCTCACTATGCAGTTCAGGCTGGCCTTAAGCTCACTTTGTAGCTCAGGCTGGTCTCAAACTCACAACAATCCTCCTGCCTCAGCCTCCCGAGTGCTGGGATTACAGGCATGCGCCACCACGCCCGGCCCCAAGTCGCAATCCTCTTGTCTTGGTCCCCAGAATGCTTGCACCATAGGTTTGCGCCACCTGCCTCACTAACATTTTAAAAAGTCTTGACAACATAGAGTTGGACATTCAACCTCTCAAATCTAAATATTTTACAATGAGTAAATGTCTCTCATCTCTGTTCATTCAATTTCCTACCCACTCATGACATAGGAAATTAAGAGTCTTATCTTCTGACCCACATTTAGTAATCAAATTTCTCATCTCTTAGTATCCTCAATTTTCCATGAACTAAGACTTCAAAATTGTCTATTATTGAAATAATAGGTATTTAATAATAGGTTTTAATTCCTTATCTATAAAGACCTCTGGAGCAACTTAGTAACAGAAAGATTGATGACAATTGAAAAATTACTGTGACCTTGGGAGGCTGAGGCAGGAGGATTGTTGTGAGTCGAGAACAGCCTGAGCTACAAAGTGAGCTTAAGGCCAGCCTGAACTGCATAGTGAGACCATGTCTCAAAAAGACAAAAAAAAAAAAAAAAAAAAAAAAAAAATTACTGTGACATTGGAACTGTAAAAATTTTGTGATTTCAGAACTAATTTTTCATAGCAACATTGGAACTCTCTCTCTTACTGTGTCAGCTCATTTTTCTTCTTTAATTTTATATATTTGGTACAGGGTTTTTCCTCACAGGTTAGACTCATAGTGAGCCTTCTGTTTAAGTCCAGTGTTGGGATTACAGGCATGTACCACCATATCCGATTTCAATGGCTGGCTCATTGTCCCCAGAGTGAAGCCAGCATGGCATGTGGGACTGGGTATTGAACCTGGGTCCCTACAACTTGCCAGGCAGGCACTTAGACCGCTGAGCTATTTCTCTGGCCCAGCTTATTTCTTTTAGAACCGATTATATCAGCTCAGGGAAACATCATTAATCCTATAAGACCTCTGGGAAATTTGATTGGAAGTATCTTAGATGATATGGAAAGCAGAGCAGAAATAATTATAATCAATATTGGTTAGAGAACAAAATTCTACCTGGGCTTCTTCATGTAAAATACTACACTGAGACTGAAAGTGAAACAAATAGATAAAAATAAAACCTTAAAGAAATGATTAATTGCTGGGTATAGTGGCATATGCCTAAAATCTCAGCGCTCAGGAGGGGAGGCTGAGGCCAAAAGGCAAGTGAAAGAGTAAAAACCACTCTGAGATACATAGTATGTTCAAAGCCAACCTGAACTGCATAGTGAAACCCTGTCTCAAAAAGGAAAAAAAAAAAATTGAGCCAAGGCTGGAGGCACATGCCTTTCATCCCGAAACCTCAGGAAGCTAAGGTAGGAGAGTTGTAAGTTTGATATCAGCCTGGGCAATTCAGTGACTTACTGAAACCCTGACTCAAAAATAAAAAAGGAAGGGCTGGGGATATAGTTTAGCATGACAGCCTAGGTTGAATTTCCAGTACTGAGTTTCAACCAAGTTCCATTTCTTAGGGAAAAATCCATTTTACAGTGATCGGTCAGGAGTCAATGTTTCCCAGGCACCTTGCCCCAAACACTCTCCCTCTTGGTTTCCCAGGCACCTTGCTCCTAAACTCTCTCCCCCTTGGCCTCATGCAGAGCCGAATCCAAAACTGCAGATCAGGCCCACCTGACTCTGACCTAAGCAAAATTCAACCACAAGGAAGACAAATGATGTTCACCTGTGACATGGCTGTTCCAGCCTGAAATCACCCTCTAAAAGATCCTATAAAGTCTCCTGTCACCCTTTGTTCAGTGCTGTCTTGCTCCACGAGACAGCCCTCTATGTGAGCTTCCACCTCCACGTGAGCTTCCAATAAACCTGCTTTATTCATGTCAGTTCAGGTGGGTTTGACTGCCTCATTTTTGACCTTTCATAATTTTTTTTTTAGGGTTAAATTTACTATAAAGTAAATTTATTATAATGCTTAGCTCCAAAATGCACATCTTTATTATAAAGCCAAGCCAACCCCACAATGTGCTGACAGTGCGGCTCCGCTGGAGAGAAACTGTGGAGCTGCACTTGCCAGGGCTGGCGGGTGTGGATCTGAGCATGAGCCAGCTGAAGATCTGCTACCTCCTGAGGGCCCTAGCAGCACTGGGGTGCATTCCTGGGAGACAGAATAAATGGTCTGTAGCCTGGCGAGGTACAGCATGCCTATAATTCCAGCATTCAGGTGGCTGAAGCAGGAGGATCAATGAGATATCCAGGTCAGCCTGGTGGCACAGTGAGTTCAAGGCCAGCCTAATTGCATAGCGAAACCTTTGCTCAAAAAAAAAAAAAAAAAATAAAAGAATTTTTTTTTTAGCTGTCAAGTGAATATTAATTCAGTTGTGTGCTCACAGTCATTGCTTTCCTCAGTTAAGGGCCTGATAAAAGAAAATTTGGCCTTTAATTTGTTAAGCATGAGCTGCTTGCCGGGCTTGACCATGTAAGGGTGAACAAGAAAGGCCATGTACTCATGGAATTCTTTTGTAGCAAAGAAAGCCCCAAGCCCTTATAATTTTCACAAAAATTTTATGTAATACAGTATATGCATTAGAAACAGAAAAAGACCCATAAAACCAAAACCGAGACACATAGTTTCTGCCTAGTAGGTGCAAGGTCCTGAGTTTTATTCCCAGTACCAAAAACAAAAATCAAACCAACCCCCTAAAACCAAACAGTAATAATTCAATAAATGCAAAAATATTTCACTTTCAAAACCAGGAAAGAGACATATTTTAATACTTTGAACACCAACTACAAAACTTATAAAATACAATTTATTTCATTTATCTTGAAATATCAAGCTTTAAAGAATTTTTAAGCAAAGTTTGGTGGCCAGGGCCTGTAGTCCCATTTCTGGGAGGCTGCAGCAGGAAGATCACTTTAGCCTTGGAGTTTAAGACTATCCTGACAGCGTAGTCGCTAAAAGCCAGACCCTATGATTGGTTTGATCTTGTAGAAAGAACACTGATAAAAAAGTAGAATGTGGCAACGTGCCCAGCTTCCTCCCCCACAGAGTGGGCAACAGGCCCAGTGGTGGACTCAGTGTTCCTTAATACATGATCTTTTGTTTGTCATCTTGGCTCTGGAAACCTATTCTATCTCCAGAGAAACTAGAAAGTTTAGAGTAAACTGGGACAAATGTCGGGCACAGGACCAACATTTATAAGCCTGAAGTAAAACAAACCCACTGGGCCAGCAGTTCAGTCCTCCTGACCTCGGTTTTCTTTCAGTTTGCCTCCCTCTACCCTGAACCCCTCTGTGGGGGCTGGAGCCTTGCACAGAGAGATATCTTGTCTCAAAAAACCAACAATATTCTCATGGGATTCCAGGAGATTGCTAAATTGATGGGTTGAGCACAAAATGTCTAGTTTTGTTGATGGGTGAAGAAAAGAGCAGGAATTCATTAGCGGATTTCTGAGTGATACCTCATTACCCGAGAAAGGAGAAAATTGTGGTACTGAAGCGGAAGTGTAACATCTCAAAGAAATATTCATCTGGTTAACTCACTATAATTTTTCCTTCCCCCCAAATTTCAGCTTGATCATGTATTTTAATGAAATTTCCAAATAAATGAAATTGTAACTGTAATGGAAAGCAAGGAGAAAAGAAAGTTTGTTCTTTGGAAATGTATTTTATTTGGGCAGAACATCCCTTCTAGCAAATAATGTGTGAGAGTAAATTGCCAGCACACAGTGCTATTCTAAGATACTGGAAAAACCGGTGGTACTTTGAAGGCTTTATAAAGCATGTTAAATAAAAGAAAGGCTACTTTATGGGAAGGGAAAAATGAAAGAGCAGTAGTTTTTGCTTATATTCCAGGAATAATAATCTAGTGTTTTCTAGGGTTGTGAAGTTTTATAATTCAGGAGCTCTATAAATGCCAGGTAAGCACAAAAAGAAAATTGATCTATTACCTTTTTCCTTTAGTTTAGAAACAAGTCAGAAGAAGCATATAATTTATTTTAAAATATTTTTGGGGGTGAGGCAGGCTCTTGTGATATATTCCAGGTGGACTTTGAACTCATTCTGCAGCCTATTTACCCTGGACAGTACTTGCTTAGACTCCAGGAAGGGGTTACTTGAACTTGGGACTCAGGAGTTTCAGTTCCAGGCTCCCAATGTTATCTTCCCTTAATGATGGCCAGGAGTGAGACAGCTGTGGAGGAGGGGGCCAAGGTCAGGCTGGCAGACGAGCCTGAGGGACTTAAATGAAAGGATACAGCCTCTACTTTGGTTAGAGGCCGGGCTCAGGCAGAACTTCAAGTCAGGGTTTGTGTTTTCACTCGAATCTTTCCACCTGCTGGTACCTGCATCTGGCACATGTGGGGTCTTCTTTATCTACCAGCATGAGCAGGGATGCATCTTGACAGAGACACTGCCCCAAGACTACAGATCCCAGAAGAAAACCACAGAATCACAGAAAAATTTGTTTTTCTTTTGGTGGGGAGGAGGGGCAGTTTTTCTTTGTTTGTTTCTATTTCTTGTATGTGTGTTTTTTGTTTTTCATTTTCTCTTCTTTCCTCTTTTTTATCCATTTACTGAGGCTTGGGGGATTTTCCTTTGTTCTTCCTTATTTTTATTCTTTTTCTGGGTATTTTTTCTTTTCTTTTTATTTTCCTTCCATATTTTTAATCTATGTAATTTCTCTTTTTGTTCATTTTTTTTTTAAGTTGAGAAGGATTTTTTTTGGGGGGGGCGGCAGCCTTAGGCTGCCTTAAGAGCAGGTCTGGTAAGGCACAGGGAGCTGGGGATCGATCTGCTGTTCCCTGTGCCTGACTGGA
The DNA here is from genome assembly GCA_004027165.1 of Ctenomys sociabilis. Lineage (NCBI taxonomy): Eukaryota > Metazoa > Chordata > Mammalia > Rodentia > Ctenomyidae > Ctenomys > Ctenomys sociabilis. The sequence continues at coordinate 51,094 of PVKA01011657.1, read as the reverse complement.
TTTGCCCTAGCAGGAGCTTAAACAACTGAGCTAACTTGAAAGCCCCCTCATCTTTTTATCTATTTTTTATTAGTTTTTTTCTTACCTTTATCTAATTGTATACAAATACTTCTATTACCCAATAAAAACCTTTGTACCACTTTTCTCTCCTTCTTGTATCAGAGTATCAGAGTTGATATACATATATATATATATATATATATATATATATATATATATATATATATATTCGGTACAGGGTCTAACTATGCAGCTTGGACTCATAGTGATCCTTCTGTTTTCAGCCTCCCCAGCACTGGGATTATAGTTATGCATCACCATACCAGTCTTGGTAGCCAGCTCAGCATGTCCAGGGGGTGGGGCCAGCATGGCATGTGGTGCTGGGGATCAAACCCTGGTCCCTGTACTTGCCTAAGCAGGTGGTTAGTCCACTGAGGTATCTCACTGGCCCTGTATTAGAGTTTAAGATTTCTAGATTTTCTTCTTGTATTTCCCCAGTCCCAAATTCTATATCCTTAATACTATAGCCATAAAACTTTGTTAGTATTTTGATAGTTAGCTCTGTAAATTACTGTTAAATTCTTTTCTACCATTAGCAGATATATAGCTGTTGCATTTAGAACATATTAGCATTGGATGAATACCTACCTAGGTTATCTTAATGTTTATACCATAATTGTGGATTTATTCTCTAAGATTAAAGGTGGTACATAATTGGCGATTATTGTATGGTAATATCTAATATGTCTTGGGTGGTAATTTCTTAGTTAATTGACTTTATATCAACAGGGTCACATAACTCACTATTTCTCTGCAAGCCAACACTCAAATTCCCTTTGTGACATTAACAATACTAAAGGATATTGCCAGAGAACTTGGTCATTGGGCTAATCACACAGCAACTTCACAAATTAAGGTGGTCAGATCTTGGGGCTGTGGCAAAGGATTATAGTTAGCCATGTCCAAAATATGTCACTGGAAAGCAACTACAGATCTCTGCATTAGCAACAAAGATCAAGTATCCAAAAACCTTAGCACAAAACAATAGAAGCATGAGAATACAACAAAATACCTCCCCAAAGCCAATCCAAGGGGCACCAAGGGGGTATAACAGGCAAGGTTTAAAAGCAGACCAAAGACAGACTCTGTGAGATCAAAGAAGATAAACCTAAAGAGCCAATGGAAGTAATAGTTAAAAAAGATGCCTATTTCAGAAGACACTACTAAAAAGTTAGATTAATTAAACAAAATGGTATAAAACATTATGACCAGTTTACCAAAGAACTAGAACCCATGAAAAGGTTTTAAACAGAAACCCAGGAGATTAAAATACTGAAAGTGGGCCAGGGAGATGGCTCAGTAGAATAAGTGCTTCCCTGGCAAGCACAAGGGCCTGAGTTCAATCCCTGGTTCTGCCAATAAATAAATAAATAAATAAATAAATAAATAAATAAATAAGTACTGAAAGTATGGGCAACAGAACTGACCTACATGAGGACAGAATTTAGAAGTAGAAGCTAATGATGCCTTCAAAGACCAAATACACAAAAACACCTCAAAAATAAGAGAACATGAAAAATGGATCCAACAGTTGCTAGATGATGTAAAGACTATTAAGTAAAAAATCAGAACATAACACAAATGACATACAAAAAAACTTGTTCATAGAAATAACAGCTCTAGGGCCGGCCAGACAATTACAGCGCCTGCTCAGGCAGAACACAGTGGCCACGTGTGATCCCTGGCGCGCCTTGCCGGCTCCACCCCCAGTGAGTGCTGAGATGGTGACTGAAAGTGGGCATGGTGGTGTGCACCCATAATGCCAGCACTCTGGGAGGCTGAGAACAGCAGAATCACTGTGAGTCCAGTCTACATAGTGAGACCCTGTACACCCTGTAGAACCTATCCTAAAATAAAAAGAAAAAAAATAAGGCAGAAAATTCCCCAGAGGTAGGGAAATAAAACTGGTAATTGAGGCATATCTTATCTTTTATGAATGCTCGTCTTCAGCTCACTCTGTGGCCCAGGCTGTCCTCAAAATCTCAGTGATCCTCTTGCCTCTGCCTCCTATATGCTGGAATTACGGATGTACACCACATCCATAGCATAAGTGCTGTTTTTAAATTTACACCCTCAATACTACCACCACTGGGGACTAAACACATGAACTTTGCCTTAAATTATATTCTCTATCCTTTATTTTTATTTATGTATTTTTTGAGATAGTCTTACTAAATTGTCCAGGCCGGGCTTGAATTTGTGATCCTCCTGCCTCGCTATCCTGAGATTGCAAGCATATCCTACCATCTTTGGCTTCAATTTGGCAACTTTAGACAGATATGCTATAATTTAATGTGTTAATTAGCTTTTTGTTGGTGTGACAAAACACCTGACATACACAGAAGAGTAAGATTCATTTGGGCTCTAAAGTTCTGAGGTTTCAGTCCATGGATGGGTTGGCTGCGCTGCTTCTAGCCTGTGATGAGACAAGCAAAGGGTACAGATAGAAACATGGCAAGACATAATAAAGGGAAACTACCTGCCTCAGGGAAACCAGGAAACAGAAAGAGCTTGGACAAGATATACTCTTCCAGGGTAGGATCCCAGTGACCGACTTTCTCTTGCTAGGGGCCATTTCCTAACATCCTGCTCATTAAGGGACTTCCTGATTTGGTCACCAAGGCATCACTTGTCTCATTGCTGCACTGGAGGTCAAGCCTCCATCAAACAGCCCTGCTTGGCTCACATCAATCTGAACTATCCCATCCTGTTCCTGGACCCCAAAGGTTTTGTCTAGGAAAGTTTTATGAAGGATGGGAAATTTTAATTCCTACTGTGAGGTATTAAAAGGATAGAAAACTACTCCCACTACAGTGTTGAGAAGTGGGGATTGTGAGCTGTTAGGACACAACTCTGATGATTACCTCCTGGAGGCTTTGTGTGGAGGAAGAGGAGACAGGCTCAGCTACACACACACACACATCCTGCCTCTTGCTATTACCCTGCTTGTGATGTTGCAGGGCTCGGCCAGAAGGCATTGCTTCCTATAGCACATATGCCAGGGATCTGGTGCACACCTGTGATCCCAGCATGATGGGCGCCTTATATCTGTAGAACCATAAGCCAAGAAGAGCTTCTTTATAGTAATCCCATTAAGGTGATGAGACACAGATTAATGCCAAAGCTAGTTTCGGCTTTTTTTGTCCTCATTCCTTGCTGTCTCCCATGCCACTTCCTGGTGTCTCTCTGCACACTTTGCTGCCGTATCTTGACAAGATGAGGAAATCAAACACTTTCTACTCACAGCCAGGTAAAGATGCCAAATCTGTCAAAATTTAAGAAAACAGAGTGTGAAGCTTATGATGTGGCACATACCTTTATACCTTGGTCATCACAGATACATTTAGGGTTCTAGTCAAGATAACAAAGTAGTAGTACTACTTCATTATTCCAGGATCATATGAGTAGAAACAAAGCAAAGCAAAAAAAAAAAAAAAAAAAATCTAGGCACATGTCTTTGGTTCCTTTCTGCTGCTATTCATACAAGATCTTGCTGTATATAACCAGGCCGGTCTTGGCCTGGTGATCTTCCTTCCTCAGTCTCCTGAATGGTGAGAGTACATGTATGTACTATATTTTAAAACTGTTAGGTACAGGTTTCAGTTTTTAGGTTAATACCTTTTATGTGAAGATAGATACCTGCAGTTAAAAATGGAGCCACACTAAGGAAAAAACTAACTAGATCAGCCTCAGTCATTTTACGTTATCCTTTATTTATCTGTATTATTCAGAAATATAGTTAGAAGTGAAATAACATCTATGTGTTCTGCTACAAACCTGTAACCCCACCACTCAGGGGGCTGAGACAAAAGGGTTACTGTGAGTTCTAGGTAGCCTGAACTATAACGTAAGACCCTTTCTTACACACAAGCAAACAAATAAAAACAAAAGTGAAAATATAATTTTGGCTACTGTAGTAGGTACATATAAGCATTGTGTTTGTTCATTTGCCTATAGGAAACTGATGAAAGAAAATTAAGAAGATCAGGGAGGGTCCCATACTGCATTTGAGTTGGAAGAGGTGAGTCTGGTCTCAAAATGGAGGATCATGATCCAAAGGAGCCAGAGCAGTTGAGGAAGCCATTTATTGGTGGTCTAAGTTTTGAAACTACCAATGATAGTTTAAGATAACACTTCAAGAAATGGAGCACACTCACAGATTGTGTGATGAGAGAGTCTAAAACAAAATGCTCCAGAGGCTTTGGCTTTGTGACTTACTCTTGCATTGAAGAGGTGGATGCAGCAACGTGTGCTTGACCACGCAAAGTTGATGGGCGAGTACTGGAACCAAAGAGAGCTGTTTCTAGAGAAGAGTCAATAAAGCCTGGTGCCCATGTAACAGTGAAGAAAATTTTTGTTGGTGGTATTAAGATACAGAAGAATATAATTTGAGAGACTACTTTGAAAAGTATGGCAAGATTGAAACCACAGAACTTATGGAAGACAGGCAGAGCGGGATAGGATTTGCTTTTGTAACTTTTGATGATCACAACACAGTTGATAAAATTGTTGTCCAGAAATACCACACTATTAATGGGCATAAGTGTGAAGTGAAAAAGGCCCTTTCTAAACAATATACACTCTCCTGGATCACAAAGAGGCCATAGAGATGGATCTGGCAACTTTATGGCATGTGGAGGAAACTTCAGAGGTGGTGGAGGGAATTTTGGCCATGGTGGAAACTTTGGTGGGAGAGGTGGCAGCAGAGGTAGTTATGGAGGAGGTGATGGTGGATATAATGGATTTGGAGGTGAAGGTGGAAACCATGGTGGTTGTCCTGGTTACAGTAGTAGAGGAGGATATGGTGGTGGTGGACCAGGATATGAAAACCAAGGTGGTGGATATGGTGGTGGTGGTGGCAGTGGAGGATATGATGGTTACAACAAAGGAGGAAATTTTGGCGGTGGTAACTATGGTGGTGGTGGTAATGATTTTGGAAATTATAGTGGACAGCAGCAGTCAAATTATGGACCCATGAAGGGGGGCAGTTTTGGTGGAAGAAGCTCTGGCATTCCCCATGGTGGTGGTTATAGATCTGGTGGTGTGGAAAAGGTGGATATGGTAACAGAAGGTTTTAAAAACAACCAAAAAGGGTTACAATTCTGAGCAGGAGAGAGAGTGAGTTGTCAGGAAAGCTGCATGTTACTTACAGTCATCCCAAATGCATTAGAGGAACTGCACAAATCTGCCACAGAAGGAATGATGATGCATAGTCAGAAAAGTTACTGCAGCTTAAACAGGAAACCCTTCTGGCTCAGGACTGCCATAGCCACAGTTTGCAAAAAGTGCAGCTGTTGATTAATGCAATGTAATGTCAATTAGATGTACATTGCTGAGGTCTTTTATCTGTTGTAGATTTCTCCTTTTCTTTCTTTTCATTATATCAGGTATATTGCCCTATAAATTGTGGTAGTGGTACCAGGAATAAAAAAATTAAGGAATTTTTAACTTTAAAAAAAAAAAAAAGATCAGAGAATTTACAGTTGCTAACAGATCTACCTATATATCAATGTTTATTTTGCTCCTAATTTGGACACAGCAAATTAATTGGTAAATGATGGAATGAAGATACAACATGGTTCTTTGGAAAGATTTTAATATTTTTTTGACACAGGCATGTAAACAACATTTGCTCACTAGATAGAGCAATTTAAGACACATCAAAAATGGATTACAATTCACGTTACAGTATTCATAGATATGACAGGTCTCATGTTTCCTCAGTTATCTTGTGAATATTTACTAAAATATCACAGTATCCTAGGTAAACTAGCAAGTTTATCTCTCATTTTAAAGAGTGGCATTGATTTAGATTAGTAAAAAACCAAGGCACAGACCATTGTTGAAATGTAATATAATAAAAAAATATCATCAGCACTCAGGAATGAAGCACTCAACCTAAATGTTCTTTAGTCAAATGGCATTTAGCTTTCTAAAGTCTCAACTACTGGTGACAGAATAATGTGTAACATGCCTTTTTTTTAGGTACCAGGAATTGAAATCAGGACCTCGTGTTTGCCAGGCAGGCACTTGTGCTGCTGAGCTATATCCTTGGCCCCACAACATGTCTTAAGTTTTTTTTATTATTTATTTTTTACCTTTTTAAATTTTAAAATAGACCATGCAGACTATAATAATGTTCTTTCATCTTTGTTAAGAACACAATATTCTAAAGGTTTATCAAGGTGGGTATTTGAACTTCTGTAGATAAACTAACATGGCTATTATTTTTAAAATTTTCAACACATTCATTTATCATATTTAACTATCAGCTATTATTCCTTGCTTTGGCTAAATGTGTTTTCTGTTACTTTCTTACCTTTTATAATACAAAAGTGAGGGAAGAACAATATAACTACATAAACTTCTGATGAAATAACAGTTCCCATTCTTTTTATTGACAAAGGTTAGAGGAAGTTAATATACTGAGAAAGGAAGGATCTGAAGAAGGAAGAGTTAACTGGAAATCTGTATTTCTAGACAGCTATCAGAATTCAACTGTCCTTGAATCTGTAGGACTTAATCTGCTCTAGGTTGAGAAACCAGAAAACTAAAGTACAACTATTAGATCAGTAGGCAACTAATCTTATAGTCAATTACAGGAACGCTGAAGCACAAATATTTGAAATTTGATGTATTTATAAATTTACTGTACATAGGAGTTTTAATTTGTATATTTTTCTCTAGTTTTATTTCTCATACTTAAAGTCTGTGATCTCTGAAAAGTGTTACTATACCATTACCTCATTAAGTTTATATATATATATAATTCCCCTAAAGAACATTAACTGGTATGTATATGTTTTATTTTGCAATACTAAGAAATAATCCAGGGCTTTATACATGCTAGGTAAACTACCACTGAGCTACTTATTTACCTAATCCTTTTAATTTTATGTTTGGGACAGGGTCTCATTAAATTACCTAGTCTGGTCTCACATTTATGATCTTCCTGCCTTAACCTTGAAAGTAACTGGGATTACAGGTACGTGCCCCATGCTGGTGTAATGAAAGAATTTTTACAATTATTCTCTTCCAAAATAAGATATAATGATCTAATTTGCTTTTTTGAGGAAAAAAAAAAAAAGAAAAAAAAACTTCACCTAAAAAATAAGTGCCATTAAAAAATGTTGACTCAAATAAATGCTAGAATCTTTTTTCTTTTATCACTTTTCTGATTTAAGGTATTTGTACCGGGAACTGAACTCAAAGCTTCTTACTTGCCAGGTAGGCGCTATGTTGCTGAACTATATCCCTGGCTCTGATTTAATGTACCTCAACTAACATACTTTTCAAATTACTTTATTGGATTCAAGATAATTACTGAATTCCTACCTATAATTTTATTGCATTAAGATTGTTCTAAATGTTGAACTTGTCAATGTAGATTTTTGTTAACAGAATATCAGTATTTACATGACTAGACTCTAGTACACAAACATTAGTTGTCAAGTTTTAGAAAATTAACATGACATTTTTTCTTTAGAGTTCTCAAAATGATCAATAGCTTCCATTTTGAAGATGTAAACTATCTCACAATAGGAAATTATAACTTAAGTCTGATTTTACAAAATTGTTTTTGGAAATAAATTTCATACTGCTACTTTTCTCACATATTCTATAAATTATAAGCACAAATAAGTTATATTAAATATGGTGTTAAAATATTAATATACCAGTGAATAAAATACAGTGTCTGTATTACATTTATGAGCATATATCCTAGATGGAAATTTCCCTCATTCCATATTTAATAAAATTTCTAAAATATGCACTGATTATACTGTCCAAGGAGCTAAGGATACTATAACGAATGGTGAGAAGCATAAAATATTCTGGGGGCTGGGAAGATAGCTCAGTAGAATAAGTGCTTGCCTGGCAAGTGCAAGGTCCTGAGTTTAATCCCCAGTAGTGCAAAAAAGAAAAGAAGCAAAAGGTATTTGGTATGTATTGATCCTAAAGATAATATATACCACAATTAAAAGATCCCTTTCCATTTTTCCTTTTCCCATTCTTTTTTTGTGTGTGTGTCTTTTTTGAGACAGGGTCTCACTATGCAGTTCAGGCTGGCCTTAAGCTCACTTTGTAGCTCAGGCTGGTCTCAAACTCACAACAATCCTCCTGCCTCAGCCTCCCGAGTGCTGGGATTACAGGCATGCACCACCACGCCCGGCTTCCTTTTCCCATTCTATTTTCACTTACAGACAAGTCAAAGACTACACAGTTTTTCCTTTTATAACTTTGAGACTTCATCACATTAAAGAACACTTAATGGTAATTATCAATTACCATTGTTAATTGATAATTTTTCTTTCTGATTCAAACTGCAAGTTATCTTCTTCACTAAAAAAAGAGAAGGCTAGGGCTATAGTTCAGTGACATAGCACTTGTCTAGCATGCACAAGGTCCTGGATTTGAGGCATAGCACTACAAAAAACCAAAACCAAACAAACAAAAAACAAAACCAACCAAACCAAACCAAACCAAAAACAACCAATGCTTTGTAATCTTACTTAATTGGGTACCAGCATCATAAAAATGCAATTTTTGAAATAACTTCACCTTGTACATATGATTTACATTATATTATCACCTTGTATTCCATAAGTGGTTGCATACATATTATCTATGAATCAACTACAAATCATAAAGTGTTTCAAGAACAGTAGCAATTGACCAGGCCTGTGTCTCACAGCTGAAAGGACAGTACTGGCCATTTTCATTGGTCAATTCTGGAAGACCTTTCCAATGGGATCTGAAAAAAAAGAGGGAAGATGTTTTATAAGACATAGTCCAACACATAGTAATAAAAGAGGGGCCACAGAGATGGCTCAGTAGAATAAGTGCTTCCCTAGCAAGCACAAGGGCCTCAGTTCAATCCCTGGTTCCACCAGAAAAAAAAAAAGAATAGTAATAAAAGAGGCAAGGCCTGGTGATTTTTGCCATGTAGTAATGAAAGCAAATCACTTATAGTCATTTGTTATAGAACGATACACTTGAGATGTACAAATGTAAATGAATTTAGATTGGGGCATTATTCTTTGATATTTTCTATTTGGGATTTAATACCTTAAGATACAAAGAAATTCCTTTACATGTTAAATACACAGATAAAGAAACAATGGCAAGAAATATACCTATTTCGCTATCTGAGCAAATATCCTCTCAAACATAATTTATTCTTTTAGATTAAGCATGTAAGACTCAAATTGTAATTATGTGTGATCTCCATACAAATATAAAGTTCAATAAGTAAATACTAAGAGTTGTAAGTGGGAAAAGTGTCAATTTCTCATTTTATTGAATAATAATAAACTTATTTATCATGTATTTATGCTCTAATACTTAGTACTTTTATATAGACATTCCTCACTTAAGGGCCAGTTATGGTCTCATGAGTAAGTTACTGAATGAATTAGTTGCTAAATGAAGAAATATAAACTATATAAAATATTCAGAACAAAGAAAACTCCAACTTGATGACTTTGCTTTTGATTAACTCATGCAGTGCAGTAATGTTTAACAGAACATGAAACACCAATACTATAGAGTACAGTACCATCAACAAAAATTACCACACTGTAGAAACAGGTGTATTGACAAAAAAAAAAAAAAAAAAAAAAAGACACTGCGGCTATATACAAGTTTGATACAGCACAGTACTGTATCAAACTTTCATTACTTTCATTACTACATGGCAAAAATCAACCATTGCTTTCATTACTACATGGCAAAAATCACCAGGCCTTGCCTCTTTTATTACTATTCTTTTTTGATACAGCACAGTACTGTATCAAAAAAAAAAAAATTGCAAATCCAAAGCATTCCTTGGTTAAGTCCAAATGGTAGTCAAATAGGCAGGTCATTAAATAAGGAATATATGTGCTGGGATTTAGCTCAGTGGTCCAGTGCCTGCCTGGCAAGCACAAAGTCCTGGTTTGATTCCCAGTTTAAAAAAAAAAATCAATTAAACAAAGACTATTTGTACCTTTCTTTCATTTAATACTTGTGAAATAGGTTCATCATGAGTTTGAGGCCAGCCTGGATTATATAGTGAGTTCAAGGCCAGCCTGAACCCCACATGGTGAGACCTTGCCTCAGAAGACAAAAAACAACATCTAAATGTTTACGTACCTAGTAATAGTGTTTCAAAATACATAAAGAAAAAAACACATACAACTGCAGGGAGAAATAGACAATTACAGTAGGAGAATTCAGTATCTGTCAGTATAGTAATTTATAATAGAAAATCCATAAAAAGTTTGGATATCACAATTAACCAATTTGAGTTAAGTTTTCTAGAACATTCAACAGAACAGAATGTCTTTGATAATTAAAGAAAATAATAAAGAATAGAGTAGAAATTTAAAAACAAAGAGTACTGGAGAAAAAACAGTGAAGCAAAAGCTATTCCTTTAATTAGGTAAGACTGATAAAAATTTAATCACATAAATCATGAAAAAAGAGTAACATATAATGCCAGTAATGCGAATCTACTGATAATTAAAAAAGTAACTTTAGATGAAATCATTTATTTTTGGTCTATCCTCTCATTTAACACTGTCAGTAATCAATGAGACAAATTTATTCTTATTTTATAAACAAATTTCTTTGAGAAAGGTCAAGCAACTTGCTTAAAGCCATACACAAACATAGGCAGCATTGGGTAGAATCTGAAACCCAAACTGGACCTAAAATTTACATGTGAGACTACTATAGTATTAAAGTAGCTACCATAGGATGATGATGATGATATTATTATTATTATTATTATTATTATTATTATTATTTGGTACTGGGGATCGAACTCAGACCTTGCACTTGCTAGGTAGGTGCTTCAACCACTGAGCTGTCTCCTGCCCCTACTATAAGATATAGTAAGAAATAAATGGAAAGGTAGTTTTGTAGGAACTAAGAAATTTGGGATTCATTCTGAAGACAGTGGAGTATTACTGAATGTTTTGTGAACTATATTTCAATAAAATTAATCTGGTTTAGAGGCTTTCTCCAGAATAAAGAAGTTGCATTTTAGCGAGCAAGATAGAGATAGATCAAGTCTCAGCAATTCATCTGGATATTTTAGGAGGAAGGAAGAAAAATTAAAAGTACCCAGGGTATTTATGCTTGGAGAACACGAATGATGGAGATACTGTAACAGAATCTGTAAGAAAAACACATGAGGACACAGTGACCACAAAAGTGCATCTCAGCTGAGGCTCATCAGGCAGACAGAAGTTATGAGAGATCAAAATTACCTGAACAAGTAAAGACATGAAGGTAGTGGAAATATATAGGATAAGATACAGAAAAGTAAGAAAGAACAAAGATAGCTTTTTATTTTTTTTAAAAAATCTGTCTGTCTGGCTATCTTTCTATCTATTTATTTGGTATAGAATATCTCTGCAGCTCAGACTCACAGTGATCCTCCTGTCTCAGCCTCCCCAGTGCTGGTGTGGCAGGCATGCACCACCACACCCAGTTTTGGTGGCTGGCACAGTATGCCCCGGTTCCAGGGTCAGCATGGCATGGCAGTACTAGAGATTGAACCTAGGTCCTTATGCTTGCCAGGCAGGTGCTTAGACCATCGAGCTAAAAGATAGCTTTTTAGAGAATATACTTAGATGTTAAGAAGAAAAGCCACAGAAACATTAAAAAAGAGCCAACAGTGTGGTAGGTAAGAGCACAACTTAGGGCTCTGACTTCTTTGATTTTATTAAAAGCTACACCTGTCACTTGATTTTGTGCAAATTACTTAACTTCCTCAGCTTCACTTATAAAATGGAATAACTTTAATGGTAGCTCATATCTGAGTTACCTTGTCCATGTTATATAATTAATCCTCAAAACAATCACATCTCATCCATTATATAGATGAGAAAATAGGCTTACAGAAGTACCTTCCCCATTGGTATTAAGTGGAGAAGTATATACTACTACTACTACTACTACTACTACTACTACTACTACTAATAATAATAATAATAATAATAATGAAGATGATAATCATGATGGTAGCAGAAGTTTTATATAGTTGTTGGGTTTAATGAGTCATTTTACATACAGACATTTAGAATATTGCCTAGCACACAGGTAACTGCTTAATAAACATTGTTATTTTTACAGTTACTACTATTGGGTAAACAAGTGAAACCTAATGCTATAGATAACATACAGCTTTTCAAAAAGAGAAAAGCAAATGGTCTTAAATCACTTTCTTAAGGCTGGACAGATAGCTCAGTGGACTAAAGTGCCTGCTTAGGCAGAGTGCAGTGGCCGGGTTTTGATCTGAAGTGTGCCATGCTAGCCCCACCACAGGAGTGTGCTGAGACAGTGATTGAGACTTGGCATGATGGCGCACTTGGGAGGCTAAAAACGGGAGGATCACTATGAGTCCACTGTGATCTGTGTAGTGAGACCCTGTACTAAATCCTTAACTCATTTCCTTTTTGCTAAGACACAATACCCAGCATCTGCAATTTAAAATAGAGGGTTTATTTGGCTCAGAGTCCATAGAGGGTTTTAGTCCTAAACCTGAAAGACCACAAGGAAGGGCCCACAGAAGAAATCTGCTCACCTAGGTGTGGTGGGGAACCAGAGTGAAGACAGAATGGGAAGTGTGATGCACCCTCACAGGTGAGGCCCCAGGGGGCCACCCCTTCGGGCCAGACCCTGCACTCTACTTCCTCCATAGGCCACCTTCTATAATCCTGCCTCTGAGCTCATCTAGAACAAAATAGCCACACAGTCAACAACCAAAGGGAAGTCAGGGGACCTGGAACAAGAAGAAATCTTGGTGAGTGGGTTTTCCAGAATGGTGAGGGCAAAAACAAGAATGCAGTTGGTAAACCAGACTAAGTAGGACAGTCAAAATGTTTTTGCTTCTTGTCTTTTTGAGACAGGGTCTCATTATGCAGTTCAGGCTGGCCTTGAGCTCTCAAGGACCCTTCTGCCTCAGCCTTCCTAGTGCTGAGATTACAGGTGTGTCCACCTCACCCATCAAGGATAGTCAAAATGTAAAAGTAACGACAAGGTGACTCTCACAGTAATTGTGTCCTGAAAAGAAGATGAGGCTTGAGTTACTATAGGAAGAGATTTTATTTTAGAATGGGCCAAAAAATAGAATAGAATGGGTGCTGGGTATTGTGTCTTAGCAAAAAGAAAATGAGTTAAGGATTTAGTACAGGGTCTCACTACACAGATCACAGTGGACTCATAGTGATCCTCCTATTTTTAGCCTCCCAAGTGTGCCATCATGCCAAGTCTCAATTACTGTCTCAGCACACTCCTGTGGTGGGGCTAGCATGGCACACTTCAGATCAAACCCTGGATAATTACTGGAGCAAGGTCATAGGGCCAGTCAGAAGTGGTTTGATCACAGGTAAAGGCAATAGGACCTCTAGAATGCCAAACAATCTTACTTTTCAAGACAAAAAGAAACAGGAGAAATACAAGTCAACAATGGAAACCCTACAATATGATGAAGAACTGAGCATAGAACATTCACATCACATATACACATGCTCAGCCTGTGGCGGGGGTAGAAGCATGGCAGGCTGGGCTTTCTGTGATGACATTTATGCTAATGAAAACAAACTGATGCAACATTCATGGGAATAGAAATCCCCTATGTTCTTGTACAAAAGGATATACAATTTATGTTGCTGATGCACAGTTCTGAGTCATAAGATGTAGATATAGTTTCAAATAATTTGGAATTTGAGAAATTAAGATAGATTTTGGCTGTATTGCTACCTTTAGGAACACATGTAACTTGTACGCTGTTTATCTGCCAATTTTTTTTTTTTTTTTTTTTTTTGGTACCAGGGATTGAACTCAGGACCTTGTTTGTTAGGCAGGTGTTTATATTCCTGAGCTATCTCCCTGGCCCTACACTAATCATTTATAATGGTTGATACAATGAATCAACCTGAGAAGTTTAGAAACTTGAATTAAGTGATAGGCAGAGTACTCACTCACTTCGTAAACATCCAGAGTCTGAGCAAGAGGATCACAAAGAGAAGGAGTGAGAGCTACACTTGCCTGAGGACCAGTAGCTGGCATACAACATAAGGGGGAAGAGGCTTTTCTCTCCTTTTTTTGCTCATTTCCTTTTGCCCTCTTCTGCCACCAGGAACTGTTGCCTCTTAGCCATACCATCTTCCTTGGAGCCAGTTAATTATGGACTCCACAAACAGTGAGCTAAATAAACCTTTCCTTAATTTTGGGTGTTGGGTATTTCGAGAAAAAGGTAACTAAGACATAATTAGGACAGATGAAGTGAAAAATGGTTTTTGAAGTAACAGTCAAAAGACCAGTTTTGAACTATAATGAAAGCATTTCTGAAAATTACAATATTTTTTTGCAGCACTCGAGTGAAGCTTGCTTCTTCACACTGAGCTATATCTCCAGACATTTCTTTTCTTTTTTTTTTTAAGGCAAAATGTCTTGTTAAATTGCCCAAGTTAAGTTTGAACTTGTGATCCTCTTGCATCAGCTTTCCAGAGTGCTGAGATTAAAGATTTGAGCCTGGTTTGAAAATTATTTATTTGATATATCTTTAATTAATTAACTCAAAAGGCCTAAATAGTTTTAGTAAAATTCTATACTTATTCTGTGCTAACCATATCTAAAAATATCAGCTAAATTTTGAAAATCTAGAACTATTCTACATGGACTTCTATAATATCAAATCCTTAATCCGAAATAAAATACAGTCTAAAATAATAAAGGGTATATGAAAATTACATGACAGAATTTATGTTAAAGTTCCCAGCTTTGAGAAATGAATTGTAAGTAAACTTTACTTACCTAATACTATAAGGTGACTACACTAGTTAACAACTTACCTCTCAAGATGAACATAATGTCGGGAAAGAACGTTTTTAACCAAAAACACAGTCTTTGCAGTAATCTCTGGACCCATCAATTTGGAAAAATACAACTTTGCACGAAGAAAATATCCAACAGGCCATAGCCACTCCTTAAAAAGGTTATTTGAAAGTAAAGAAAAAAAAAAAAGCCGTGAATATAAAATTATAGTACTTAAAAAAATTTAAACAGAAAAATCAGAGAAGAGAAATAAAATTCTTACAGGTCCTTGATGATAATTGAAACCTCTAGCAAGATTGTAGTTGTCATTGTCTAAGGAATTGTCATAAATTCCACAGTAAACCATATCACTGCAAAATGATTAGAAGAATTTAAGTTGAACAGAAGATCAGATTCCATAGAGGAAACATTTCAATAGCAAAGCTAAAGTAATCAAATCATTTTGTCCTCCAACCTATACAAAGTTCAACATTAGTATATTATTTAGTCTCCAATTAGCATAAAGTGAGTTGAGAAGGTATTTAGGAATGATTAACAAGTACCTATTGGGGTCGACCAGACAGCTCAGTAGACTAAAGTGCCTGCTTACGCACAGCGCAGCAACCCAGGGTTTGATGCTGGCCCCACCCCACACTGAGATGGTGAATGAGACTGGGCGTGGTGGCACATGCCTATAATCCCAGCACCTGGGAGGCTGAAAACAGGAAAATCACTATGAGTCCAATCTGTGTAGTAAAACCCTGTAGACCCTATACAAAATACAAAATAAAACAAAACAAAACAAAACAAAAAAACAAACAAAAAAACCCAAACAAAATATAAATAATAAGTACCTACTGGTTATTATAAAAGATTAATAACAACTTTATATCTTGCCCTTGAGTTGGTATTACACTATTGGTTGGTTTAAAGCCAACTATTTCTCTAATCTCTGTATAAAATTCTTTTTTAAAAAAATGACATTTATTTCTGCTTTTTATTTATTTATTTTTTTGTGGAATGGGAGATAGAACTCAGTCCCTTGTGCTCGCTAGGGAAGTGCTTATTTCACTGAGCCATCTTCCTGGCCCGTATCTTTTTTTTTTTTTTTTTTTTTTGATACAGGGTCTCGTTATGTAGTTCAGGCTTCCCTTAAACTCATTATGTAGCCCAAGGTGGCTTTGAACTTGCAGTGATTTCTTTGCCTCTGAGATTATAGGCATGTACCACCATGACTAGTCTAATCATACATTATTTTTATAGTCAGAAAAAAATCAGGAGAAATATTAAGAACATACTAATTTTAACATTTATTTTACTTTTTGAGGCAGGGACTCTGTGTAATGCAGACAGGCCTTGAGTTCACTTGTGTACCTCAGGCTGGCCTCAGACTCACATTGATACTCCTGTTTCAGGTTCCTGAGTGTTGGCATTATAGGTGTGTACCCCCATGACCACCAGGACATACTAGTTTTATCAAGTTAAAAAACTGATTACCGAATGTGGGCAAACCAAAGGCATTTGGAGCACTAATGTTTAATGAAGGTAAAGGTGTCTGAATGTAACAAAAGAGACATTATTTGTAATACAAACATTAATGGCTATGAACTAGGGAGATAGCCTGCCTGACAAGCGCAAGGACCCAGGTTCTACCACTAGTACCACATGCCACGCTGTCTCCAGAAGCCGTGCTGGCCACGAAAACTGGTCATGGTGGTGTACACGTGTAATCTTAGTGCAGGGGAAATTGAGACAGTAGGATCACTATGAGTCCAAGCTGCATAGCAAGACCATTTACTACATAAATAAATGATAAAATTCATGTTAATATCAATGAACTTCAATTAAATATAACATCAATAATATTACTACACGATATTTCAACTTACTCTGGATCTAAGGTTTTCATGCCTAGAGGACCCAGCAATTTCTTTTCTGCAATCTCCAAAGCTTTCCATGCTTTTCCTGCAGTAAAGAGCTCAGGGGCCTAATAAATGTCAAAAACAAATATACCATCTGTTTAAAATCATGGAAGAATTAATCCCACCACATAAATTAATTACAAATTTAGAAAAAAAATGAAAACTAAAAAAATAGAGCCTGAGCTAGAATTTGAGAGCAAATGCCTAATGAAATCTGAACATAGAGGCCCTGTGGGCTTGCGGGAGAGCTTCTACTCTGTCCTGCGACGGCCAGACCAAGCCCAAGCCAGCCAAGCTAGAGACTTTTCCCTGCTTTCTGCGGACCTCCCCAGCCCCTCCAGAGCAGCACAGCCCGCCCTGCACACTGCATCCAGCCCAGCCCAGGCCCAGCGAATGTATGGGAGAGCTTCCAGATTCCCTGCGCCATGGGACCTCTCTGAACCAAAACTCAGGCACACCTCGTGAATGAGACCCTCTAACATACCCTGCGGACCCGCCCACCCTCTGGCGCCCCGGCCCCCAAGCCCGCCCAATGAGAACTTCTGCAATGCTCTGAGACCCGCAGATCCATCCCAAGCCCAGGCCCAGCTAGTGAGTGGGAGAGCTTCTGTGCTCCACTGTACCCCCCTAGGCCAGGGAAACACAGAGGGGACACCACAGGTTGGTTCACTGTTGTGCCCCTCCTGCACAACAGTTCACTTTCAAGCGCTGCAGCAGAAACCAGCTGAACACAACAGCTAGACCCAAGCCAGGCATAACTGGATAAACTCAAACTTAATAGAACTGCACCCGAATTTTAGTAGGTGCTAAGGTTATAACTGCAACAAAGCACTACACCAAAGGTCAGAGGTCACTGCTATATGAAATGATGAAGTCAAGGAGCAAAATGCAATCTCATGCCTCAAGCCCAAACAGAACAAGTGCAGAGGACACTAGCTCAGCTGAAATGCATGAATTAATAACATCGGAAGTAAAGAAGCAACAGGAGAAAGGTATAGAAGAAATCAGAGCAGAATCAATTTCTGAAATAAAAAAAGATATCTCTGAATTCATAGCATCTGAAGAATCACATACAGAAACATATGGAGGAATCCAAATCTGAAAAAAAATTCTGCAGTAAAAGAATTAATAACTGCTACTAACAAGACATTGAAAAAAAATAGAGGAGATTAGAAAAATGATGGATTCCTTGAATGAGCAATACAGGAAAGAAATAGATCACATGAAGCAGAGTCAAAGAGATACAGAGGAACTTAAAATCTCAATCACAAGCCTGCAAAACCAAGAGTGAAAGTGAAGACAAAGGTTCAGATTTTGAAAACGTTGGAAAAGATCTCTTAAAAACAACTAGGATGCAGGAAAAAATAATTCATCACCTGCAAGACAATGAAAAGACGAACAATATGAAATTAATAGGCATCAATGACAAGGATGGATTCAATAAAAATGACATGGAAAGAATATGGGCAGAAATAATAGCAGAAAACTTCCCAAATATGAGGAAACAGTCTAACATTCAGGTAACTGAAGCTAACAGAATGCCAAAGAAAGTCAACCCAACTAAAAACACACTGAGACATATAATAGTCAAGATCCCAGAAATCCAGCACAAGAATGATATACTGAAAGTTGCTAGAGAAAAGCAGATCACATTCAAAGGAAAACCCATCAGCATTGTGGCCAACTTCTCTTCACAAATCATGAAGGCAAGAAGAGCATGGAGCAGAGTATTTCAAGTCCTCTATGAAAACAAATTCCAGAGCAGACTATTATACTCTGCAAAACTCTCTTTCAAGTTTGATGGAGAAGTGAAATACTTCCATGACAAAGAACAATTTCATGATGACAAAGCCTTCTCTACACAGGCTACTGAAAGATGTTCTACAGAGGGACCACAATGATCAGAACTCCATGAACGAGAACATAAGGAACCCACTAAATAGGGCAAACAATTAAACACAGGACAATAAGGAGTAAACAACAGCAGGTAAATAACATGACAATCATAAGTCAACACATCTCAATTATAACCATCAACATAAATGGATTCAATTCACCAATTAAGAGAAACAGGCTGGCACAATGGATTAGGAAACAAAATCCAACAATATGCTGTATACAAGAAACACACTTAACTCATAAAGAAATTCATAGGCTGAAAATCAAAGGATGGAAAACAGTACTACACGTCCCAGCAACTCAGAAAAAGGCAGGGGTACCAAACCTGTTTTCAGAGAGTCTCAACTTCAAACCAAGAATGATCAAATGAAATAAAAAAGGCCACTATATGCTGGTTAGGGGAAAAATTCAACAGTAAGAGGTAATACTCATAAACGTATACCCACCAAGCACAGGAGCACCCAATGATATAAGACAATTTTTTTTTTTTTTTTGCGGAACTGAGGATTGAACTCAGACCTTTGCACTTGCCAGGGAAGTACTACTGAGCCATCTCCCTGGCCTCTTATAGGACAAATCTTAATGGACATGAAAAACCTAATATCCAATACCACATTCTTAATAGGAGACCTTATCAAACTCTTATCCCAAAAAGATAGGTCAACCAGACAAAAAATTGGCAAAGAAGTAGCAGAACTGAATCAGAGCTTAGAACAAATGGACTTAGTGGACATATACAGAATGTTCCACCCAAGTTCAGTTAAATACACATTTTTTTCAGCTGCACATGGATCATGTTTTAAAATAGACCACATACTAATCCATAGGTCATGCTTAAGTATATGCAAGAAAACAAATTATCCCATGCATATTATCTGACTACAGTGCAGTGAAACTGGAAATAAACAACAAAAGAAACCAGAAAAACCCGCTAAATACACGGAAATTAAACAACACCCTACTCAGCAATCAATGGGTCACAGATGAAATTAAACAATATCTAAAATTCAATGAAAATTAAACCACAACTTACTGGAAATTATGGGATGCGATGAAAGCAGTTCTCAAGAGGGAAATTCATAGTTTTGAATTCACACATTAGGAAAACAGAACAGGAACAAATAAACATTCTAATGCTGCACTTCTGCCATACAGAAAAGGAAAAGCAAACCAAACCCAGAGCCCAAAGATGAGAAGAAATCATAAAGATTAGCACAGAAATTAATTCAATTGAGATGAAGAAAACAGTTCAAAGAATTAACAAATCAAAAAGCTGGTTCTTTGAAAAACTAAATAAAATCGCTAAGCTCATCAAAAAGAGGGAAGAAAAAATTCAAATACAAGCAATAAGGAACGAAAAGGGTGTAATCACCTTAGACCCAGTGGAAATTCAGAAGATTATCAATAGCTACTTTGAGAATCTTTACGCTCACAGTATAAAAGACACAGACGAAAAAAAAAAAAAAAAAAAAAAAAAAAAAAAAAAAAAAAAAAAAAAAAAAAAAAAAAAAAAAAAAAAAAAAAAAAAAAAAAAAAAAAAAAAAAAGACACAGACAAAATGGACAGATTCCTAGAAAGGTACAAATTACCAAAACAGAATCAAGAAGATATAACAACTATCAATAATCCAATAACAGCCAATGAAATACAAAATGTAATAAAAAACCTGCCGACAAAGAAAAGTCCAAGTCTTGATGGGTTCACAGTTGAATTCTACAAGAAATTTACAGAAGATATAATCTCTACACTCCTAAAAGTCTTCAATGCAATTGAAAAGGAAACAGTTCTCTCAAAATCATTCTTGGAGACAAGTATTATACTGATACCAAAACCAGGCAAAGACACAACCAAAAAAGAGAACTAGAGGCCAATCTCCATCATGAACATAGATGCAAAAATCCTCAATAAAATCCTAGCAAATAGAATATAGCAATTCACCAAGAACAACATACAGGGGCTGGGGAGATGGCTAAATGGAATAAGCACTTCTCTGGCAAGTGCTAGGGCATTAGTACAATCCCCAGTTCTGGAAAAAAAAAGAAAGAACATCATACAACATGACAAGGTAGGACTCATCCCAGGGATGCAAGGATGATTCAGTATTTGAAAATTTGTAAATGTAATACACCATATCCACAGAGTGAAAAATGAAAACCACACAATCATGTCAATTGAGGCAGAAAAATCTTTTCACAAAGTCCAACACTCATTCATGTTCAAAGTCCTAAAGAAAATTGGAATAGAAGGCCTCTACTTCAATTTGGTAAGGCCATCTACGACAACTCAATGGCTATTATAATTCTAAGTGGGGAAAAACTGAAATGTTTTACTCTCAGATTTGGTACAAGACAAGAATGTCCTCTATCGCCGCTCCTATTCAATATAGTTCTGGAATCATTAGCTAGAGCCATTAGAGAAGAAGGAGAAATAAAAGGAATAAGAATAGGTAATGAAGAAGCTAAATTATCATTATTTGCAGATGGCATGATACTTTAATTAAAAGACACAAAAAACTAAACCAAGAAGCTACTAAAATTGATACACAAATTCAGTAGCATAGCAGGATACAAAGTCAACACCCAAAAGTCAATAGCATTCCTCTACACAGATAACAAACACACTGAGAGTGAAATTAGAGAAACAATACCTTTTAAAATAGCACCGCAGAAAATGAAATACCTTGGAATTCATCTAACTAAAGAAGTCAAAGATCTTTTCACGGAAAATTACAGTACTCTGAAGAAAGAGATCGTAGAGGACTTCAGAAAATGGAAAGATATTCCCTACTCCTGGATAGGAAACACCAACATCATGAAGATGGCTGTACTCCTAAAATTATTATACAGATTTAATGCCATCCATGGGGGCCAGGGAGATGGCTCAGTAGAATAAGCACTTCCCTGGCAAGCGCAAGGGGCTGAGTTCAATCCCCAGCTCTGCAAGGAAAAAAAAACAAACAAACCAGATTTAATGTAATCCCTATTAAACCACCACCAACATACCTCCAAGAACGAGAGAAACTTTTCCTAAAATTTATTTGGAACCAGAAAAGACCTAGCATAAAGGAAATCCTGGCCAACAAAGACAAGGTAGGAGGCATTACAATTCCTAACTTGAAATTATACTACAAAGCTATTGTTGATAAAATCAGCATGGTACTGGCAATGAAATAGAGCTGAGGATCAATGGAATAGATCAGAAGATGCAGAGGCCTCTACAGCCACCTGATGTTCAATAAAGGGGCCAAACACGCTCACTGGAAGAAAGATAGCCTCTTTAACAATGGTGCTAGAACAACTGGCTCTTTTCATGCCAAAAATTAAAACTTGACCCAGGTCTATCACCATGCCCTAAGATAAAGTCAAAATGGATTAAATATCTAAACATTAAAACAGAAACACTAAATCTTCTGGAAGAGAAAGTAGGAGGAACTCTTGAAGACATAGGTTAGGCAAAGAGTTCATGATCAAAAATAAATTGCACTGGTAATACTTGAAAGAATTTACAACTGGAACCAACTCTTATTGAGAAGTTTCTGCACATCAAAAGAAATTACCAACAAAGTGAAAACACAACCCACAAATTTCAAAAAAATCTTAATAAGCACTCAAGACAAAGGTCTGCTCTCTAGAATTTATAAAGAAAATACATTGAGGCCCCTAAATTTAAAGGCCCAATCCGGAAAAGGGCATCAGAGATGAACACACACTTCTCAGAGCACGAAATTAAAGAAGCAAATAAATACATGAAAAAATGCTCCATATCACTAGTCATCCGTGAAATGCAAGTTCAGACAACACTGAGATACCATCTCATTCCAGAAAGAATAGCTATCATAAAGAAATCAACAAACAACAAATGTTGGAGAGGATGTGGGGAAAAGGGAACCCTTGTCCACTGCTGGTGGGAATGCAGACTGGTACAACCATGATGGAAATCAGTGTGGAGACTCCTTAAAAAACTAGGGCTGGAAATCCCATTCAAGCTAGCTATCCCCCTACTGGGAATTTTCTTGGATAAATTGAATACAACTAAAAATGTTGTATCATAGAGATATATATATGTGTATCTATGTTTATAGCAGCACAATTTGTGATAGCCAAATCTTGGAAACAACCAAGATGCCCATCACATGAGGAAAGGTTGAAAACGATGTGGTATCTTTATACAACAGAGTATTACTCAGCTATAAAGAATGATAAACTTGAAGCCTTCATATTTAAGTGGATGCCACTTGAAGATATACTCATAAGCGAAATAAACCAGACTCGTGTGTAAATATCATATAGTCTCCCTATTATAAGAACTCAAAAGAAGAAATACAAATAGAAAGTTAAGGACAATTAAAAGGAAATTGGAAATGAGCATTGGACAACAAGGAGAGGGCAAGGAGAAAAGCTGAGAAACCTGACAGGGACAAAGCCATACATTTATATGCACAAGATGGGTGAGGCAATGATCCTGAGAAACATCAGCAAGTTTTTGAAACTAGCAATTAATTGGTAGCATTCTCACCCTGACTACACATATTGATACCTGTGAACCAAGAAACTGCACTGAAGATAGCACTGTGTAATAGAAGGGTCACGTTTGGAATGCCTGCTGTTCTGGTCTTTTAAATATGTACTTTATGTCATGACATGCCAATTATTACCATACTGTCTCTCCAGTAAATTTTTTTTCTTTTTTAAATTAAGGGTAATAAATAAAAAAAGACACAAGAAAAAAGAATGTCAAAGGACTGTCCTCCTACAATGGTTAGATTTCTAAATATCTGTGTTTATTCCTATTTTTTAAATTATTTTTTTTCTTCAGATTCTGTAGGGCCTTACAGTTTAACATGTCAATACTTGATGTATTCAATGAACTTTTAAATGAGGGTTCAACCTACTGCAACATCATGAAACTCAGTTGAGCTCCAAATTTTCTGAACAAGGAGATTATGGAGCCACAGAGGAAAGAGATCGAAGTTCTGTAGTGTGCCTGGGGGGAGTCACATAGAGAGAAAACTTTCTCTCAGGCTCTCATAGAGAGCAAACTGGTCAAGCATTGGCCGTGACTCATCCACATGGATGACACAGACAAAGGATCTACAGAATAAGGTACAGGACTACAAGAAAAACCCTGAGGGGACTTCACTGACTTCATAAGAAATATAAAGTACATGTGTTGGTATATAAGTCTTGCTCTATCTAGGTCTTAACCATCCAGCAGAAAAGTATAAAAATGAAGTATACATCGTGGGGCCATAATATTAAGCTGAGCTGTAAATGGCTATGGTCGAAAACATCTTCGGATAACTCACTATGGTTGTGGAATGCTGGACTGTGTTGGATTGCGTTGTCGAGTTCAAGCACCTAAGTTAGTTGAATGATAATGGAGTGCCCATCTCTGACAGGTGTAGAGCAAGGAAGGGGTATAGAATGGAAGAATCATGATGTGTGTGTATGGACAGTATAGTTGGGATTGATAATGCTGTGCTTCTACATAATTCTATGAGGGGCAAGATTTGTACTAATGGTGGTTGGACAGGATATTATGTCGGCTTCTAGTACTATGGACAACTGCTAGAAAAATAACAAGGTAGAAAGTATTAATTATTGAATCTTTCATGTAATTCAGGTATAAAAAATAAGATATGCAAACAGCTACAGTCTCTTACTGATAAGTGACATACAGTATAATAATGTCTGTAAGTATAATATCATGTATACACCTTTTATGATACCAAAACATTATGAAAATAGTTCGCAATGTATTAATTTATGAAATCCATCCTGTCAAGGTATCTTAAAACTGTCTCATTGATATTTGTACTTCAATAAAACAAAAGTAAAATAAAAAATAAATAAATGAGGGTTCATCTAATATATTTTATATAGTCCTACATAACTATCACTTTGAGAGCTCTTTATTATTCATCCAGGAGCATACTGCAACTTCTCTTGCCTTTTGAATTATGCTCTTCGTTATTTCCTATATGCTACATCTGGAGGTGTTAAAATATTTCAAGTTTGTAGAATTAGAAAATATTTTACTTTTAGTTTTCAAAGATACATTTGCTAAGTATAAAATTCAAAGAGGATAGATCTTTTTATTTCTTTCAGTCCTTAAATTAGTCTAGTTTTTTACACACTTGGTCTTTTTTTTCTTTCTAATGTGGAATAAGATGCTATTTAATTTTCTTCTTCCATAGCTAATATTTTTTTATATGTATGCTTTAATCATTTTTTTCTTTACAATAAGTTTTGGACAATTTCATTTTTGTGTATCTTGGTATGATTTCATTTAAATTTCTTATACAAAACGTTCATTTTTCTTGGAAATGTGGTATTATAAGTTGAACTAGGCACTCTGGAGGCTGAGGTAGGAGGACTAATGGGAGGTTTTTTTTTGGCTGGACCAGAAATTGAACTCAGACCTTGCGATTGCCAGGGAAGCGCTTATTCTACTGAGCCATCTCCCTGGCCCATCAATGGGAGTTTGAGGCCAGCCTGAACTACTGAGACTGTCTCAAAAAAATAAAAACAAAAAAGATCCTAACCC
>PVKA01011657.1:0-25759 GCA_004027165.1 Ctenomys sociabilis | reverse complement strand
CAAAAATTGTAAGCATTCACTGCTCCTGTAGGAACTCTTATTTTTTTCCTCTCTTGAATTTCTTATAACTTCTTACCGTTTTTTTTTTTTTTGTCTTTTTGAGACAGGGTCTCACTATGCAGTTCAGGCTGGCCTTAAGCTCACTTTGTAGCTCAGGCTGGTCTTGAACTCACAACAATCCTCCTGCCTCAGCCTCCCGAGTGCTGGGATTATAGGCATGCACTACCACGCTCGGCTATTTTTTTTTTTTTTAACAAAACTTATACATTTATATCTGGCAATCTGAAAAACTAATTTTCATATAGCATCATGTAATACAGCAACCATTATTGGATGCTTATTACTTTGTTTAGTGAAATCTTGTATCATGGATAATGCTGTTTTCCTGTATCACTTTTTTTTTTTTTGACTTTTTGAGACAGGGTCTCACTATGCAGTTCGGGCTGGCCTTAAGCTCACTTTGTAGCTCAGGCTGGTCTTGAACTCACAACAATCCTCCTGCCTCAGCCTCCCGAGTTCTGGGATTACAAGCATGCACCACCATGCCTGGCTTCTATCACTATTTTGTATTCTTTAAAAAAAATAATAAAAAGTACAAAAAAAAATACTTGCTGGAAAATACCTGTTCCATATTGTGCCTAAGATGACTGATAGATACTTAAATAGTTAGGGAAAACTGAAATGCATATGTTGTAGAGTAATAATAAGCTTCTCTTCTGGAGGGTTAACAACTTTAGTTTGCACATCAAAAATTAGAGAAAAGGAAGGGCAGCAAGGTCAGCCAACATTTTGGCCCTAGCCTTTCAAGGTCAGTGAAGACTCAGGACATAGGAGAACCTGTACTGCAACATCATGTAACTCAGTTGTGCCTCAAATTTTCTGATAAGGAGATTATGGGGCCACAGAGCAAAGTGATCATGATGTAGAGTGTGCCTAAGGAGAGTCAGATGGAGAAAAAACATTCTCTCAGGCTTTCACAGAGAGCAAATTGGTCAAACAATGGCCATGACTCATCTACAAAGTTCAGTACAGGTTTACAGGATAAATCCTGAGGGTAATGTGACTGACCTTATCAGACAGAAAAATTACATTTCTTGATGTATTGGTCTTTCTTTTATCTTGTTCTTAATCATCAAGCAGAAAAATATAAAAACAAGGTATATAAACTAAAGTATGCTGAGCTGTGAAAGGCTCAAGTCAGCAACTTCCACAGATAACCCACTACTATTGTGGACTGCTGGACTGTGTTGGATTGTTTTGCTGAATTCATGCACCTACAGTATGTAGATGCCAATGCAACCCATCTCTGACAGGAATAAACAAAAAAAGGGGATAAAAAGGTCCATTTTGTATTTGTATATATAGAATAGTCAGGATAAATATACAGCTACTCTCACTTAATTTAAAGAGTTGTACTAATAGTATTTGGACAGCATATCCTATTTGCTTCTTATATTATAGATAACCACTAAGAAGATAACAATGTACAATGTATTAATTATTGAAACTGTCCAATTTAATCAGTTTTGAAATTGTTTCTTTGCTATTTGTTTCTCAATAAAATAAAATGTAAAAAAAGATATTTTTAAAAATTAAAAAGATATAATAAAAAAAAGAAATCTGAACCTGTAAGGCTGTCTTGGAGGTATGTGGTTGAGAAAGGGTGTACAGGTGTTTTATTTCCTTATGCCACTTACAAAACATATTTTTAGATCCCCAGAAATGTTGCCACAGCTGTAATAAATGTAGAGCTCATTTAAAACATTTCATTCTTTCTTTAGAAGATTTAAAAGTATTTCCTTTAAGTATATCTGAGCCTGTTTTTGTTTTTTGGTTTTTTTTTACTTTGGGGGTCAAAATAAAATACTACAGAAGAACTTATATTTCAATAGCATGAATAGTTACTTCTGGGAAGGTGAGGAGTTGGCATCAATTTTAATGGCTACAATCTGCACTGATTTTAATGGTTACATGAAATGATAATGTTACAAATTAAAGATAATATGTATACCTTATTAATTAGAGAAGATTATAGTAAAGCTAATATGTAATATGTCTATTACAGTTAATTTGAAGACAAGTAGGTAATAAAAAACTACAAACCCTATGAACTTTAAAAATAACAAATCAGGGCTGGGGAGATGGCTCAGTAGAATAAGCGCTTCCCTGGCAAGTACAAGGGTCTGAGTTCAATCCCCAGTCCCCCCCCCAAAATAACAAATCACTTACCACGACCATTGCTATGGTAAAGTTAGGCCTGAGCTGGTAGTCACACCAAGGACTTGAAGCTCCATAACTATCTTTGTATATGCCCCGTTTGTGAACTAGATTTGGATGCTTCTCATTAGGATCTGAAGGGTTTTCTGAAACATGAAACAGCTTTTCAAAGTTGTCCTGTATTTTCCTGTTCCATTCATCATAGGAGACTGCTACAACCTTCCCTGTAAAATGTGGAGATGGCAGTTTAGACATTCGAAGAAAATTAAACATCTAGGTACAGTCAAAGTCATATGTAGTTTAGTTATTTTTATCTATAGTAGTAAATACATTTTCTGCTCTTTGAAGACTAGTCTGAATTGGGATTGCTATAAACGAAAAATAGTCACTGGATTTTGACTTAGTCCCTTCTGGATGGAATGTTATATTGCTTACATGTTAAACAGTATTTTATATTGTTGAATAAAATACTGAGTTAAATAATAAAATGTCTTATAATTAATTTCACCTTTTTCTTTTTACCTTTTTCAAACATGAGTACTAGAAAAATTTAAATTATGAATGTTCCTCAAATACTTCTATTAGACAGTACTCTTCTAGAAAAAGATGTAAAAATTTAAAAATTATTCATGGAAAAAGTTGAGCATAATGGTGCACATCTATAATCCTAGTATTCAGCAGGCTGAGGCAGGAGGGCTACTGTGAGCTCAAGGCCAGCTTGGGCTACAAAGATAGTGAAGGCCTGGCAGAACTACAAGGGAAACCTTATCTCCAAAAAAAAAAAAAAAAAAAGAAAGAAAGAAAAATCATGGAAATTAAACTTGGTTATAGAAATACTCAGGAAACACAAGCACAATAAGGTAACAAGTATGGTATTTTTCTTATCTCAGTACAGTATAAAAATATAGTTAGTAATCAGGTCTATTACTACTTCCATGCTAATAAATTGTTTTTCTTTATAATTTAAGGGTTTCTGATATCAGTTGACTCAATCAAATGATGATAACATAGGGTAAGCATATAGAGAATACATTAGAAATTTCTTTGTAAAACAACAAATAGCTTACCGTGCCTTTTTATTTTAACTTCATGATAAGGGAAAATATTTTTTTTTGATAATTCCAGCAACCAGCGAATAGCAGATTTACAAAGGCCTACAATTTCCACAGCAGACCCATCTCTAAAATTAAAAATAAATTTTATTTCATAAATTGGATCATTTAAGCATTATTTTTAAAGACATTTTAGCTGGCTTGGTGGTGCATGCCTGTATTCCCAGAAGCATGGGTGGCTGAGGCAGGAGGACTGCAAGTTGGATGCTAGCTGAAGCAACTTAGTGAGACCCCACCTTTAAACAAAAACATACGGGGCATAGCACAGTGCAAAGGCCTTGTGTTGATTCCCTGGTACCCCCGCCCACACGCACACACTAAAGGGGACTGCACAATGAGTATCACAACTACTGTATCACACAAACAACTACCTACAAGAAATCTTCCCTTTGCAGGGAATATACAGCACACCTTATAAGCAGTCTCATTTATTACTGTCTTACCACTGTTTATTTTCCTAACATTTTTAGAAACTCATTTTAAAGGAAAATACAAAATCTAAACACATTTCCCAAAAACTAGGCTTTTAAGAAATTTTTTTAGGGGACTGAGGAGATAGCTCAGTAGAATAAGCACTTGCCTGGCAAGTGCAAGGTCCTGAGTTCAATCCTGAATACTGAAAAAAAAAAAAAAAAAAAAAAAAAAAAAAAAAAAAAAAAAAAATATATATATATATATATATATATATATATATATATATATATATATATATACATACACATACATATTTACTACAGGGTCTCACCACACAGATCAGACTAGTGATCCTTCTGTTTTTCAGCCTCTCAAGTGCTGGGATTATAGGCACATGCCACCATGCCCAGTCTGAATCAATGTATCAGTACACCCCAGGGGCAGGGCCTGCATAGCAGGCCAGGGATTGAACCCCTGGTCCCTACATCAACCTAAAACCAGGCTTTTAAAAGAATTTACAAAGAACACAAAGATAACAACTCTTTCATTTAATGTGCTGTGGGTCAATCCCAAGGCCTCACAAATGCTGGGTAAGTTCTGTACCACGAGCTATATTCCAACCTTGATACAACTATTAACTAGTTTTTGAACAGTGCTAAACAAAGATACAACTTTGAATAAGAAAAAAGCTTCTTAGCTTAATGCAGCAGCAGAAGCTATTCGCTGATAGCTTTTAAAATCATAAAAAGAAAAATCCTTAAATAATAAATTCTGGGGTAAATCATAAAAATTAGGCAGAAGAAGTTCAAGAAGTAAAACAATTTTGTAAAAGACAGAACATTAGTCTGCCAAAGACAGATATAATGAAATGTTCACAATGAAAGGAGTCCAGTGTAAGAACATGTCTCAACCACTGGGACAACAAGTCATACTACTCTCCTTTAAGGGGCTTACAGAGACACAAACCCTCACTTCCAAAAGAGAACAGAGCTTTGCCTGATGATTGACACAGAGGCCTGTGCATTTTACAAAGAGAATAAATGGAAAAGAAAGTGGGACTGTGACTGATTTAATACAAAGAATTAATGGTTAAAAAGAGTAAAAGATTCTACAAGAGTGAGTTTTCTGGGCTGGGAGATGGCTCAGTGGAATAAGTGCTTCCCTGGCAAGTACAAGGGCCTGAGTTCAATCCCCAGCTCCACCAAAAAAAAAAGAGTGAGTTTTCTTTAAAAAGAACATGATACACCAAAAGGACAGAATTATATAACTACTATTAACATCAGCTACCTTGGAGTGGCTGGAATTCCTCTGTTTCTGGCTATGTCACTTTCTCCCATTTTATCCATCCACGTGCCACAATTAAAGCGATTTCCACCATAAACAAATCCTGTTTCTTCATCAACCCCTGAAGTTATATTAAAACCTTAAAAAAAGAACATTATTATTTGAATGAAATGTTTTATAATAAACTTATATGGTATATAAAAATATTTTATTTAAAGTTTATAAACCATGATAACTACTCTGAAAGTCAATTGTAATGTAACAATACATTACAAGTTGAAGGTGTGCACATTCAGCCATGTGATCATTTCATTTATCTTTACATACTCCAGAGAAACTCTTATCTATGTGCACATGTAGATGTATATAACAATATTCACCGTAACACTATTTATAATAGGAAAAAATAAACAACTGCTCAGTAGAGTTAATGAACAATGTTATCTATACACTGGGAAACTCATATCATTTAAAAAACAATCATTTGCAAGAGTAACAACTAACACATTACTAACACAAAATGGTAAACAAGTTGCAAAAGGATTTGTAGAATAAAAGATCTTTTCTATAAAAATTTTTAAACAGAAGTACTTATATATGTTTGTCTTTACGGTTATTTCTAATATATATCTGTGTAGATTTAAAAAATACATACATAAGTTTATGTATAGTATATATTATGGTAATACAATGAGTAAATGCTATATGATATATGACATGTAATTTGTGTATAATGACAAACGTAAGAGCATAAAGTATATAAATAACACGGAAATAGTAAGCTTGGTTGGGTGCAGTGGTGCATGCCTGTAATCCAGTACTTGGGAGGCAAAGGCAGGAGGATTCCTTTGAGTTTGAAGCAGCCTGTACTACACAGTGATTTCAAGGCCAACCTGAACTAATAAGACCCTGTCACAAAAAACCAATGCCTCCTATCCCCTAAAAAGAATTAAGCCTGATTATAGGACAGTCTTTAATTCTAGAAAAGAAAGAAAAAGGGACAAATGAAGTTTTGGATATACTTGATATAGCCCTTTTCAAAGTAAATGAAAATATGTGAAAAAACATAGCCAAATATTAATACTGGGGCCAGGGAGATAGCTCAGAATAAGCACTTCCCTGGCAAGGGCAAGGGCATGAGTTCAGTCCCTGGTTCTGGAAAAAAAAAAAAAAAATTAATACCCATTTAATCTCAGTGGTAAGTTTAAAAATAAATTTTATATTACACATTATAAGTTGAAATATTTCATAATTAAAAACTAAAATAGGGGCTGGGGAGATGAGTCATTGGAATAAGTGCTTCCCTGGCAAGGGCAGGGGCCTGAGTTCAATCCCTGTTTCTGAAAAAAAAAAAAAGTAAAATAATTCAGAGATATCACAGAACTCTATAAATATAAATTTGACTTCTATTGACTTTTCTTAGAATAAAAAGTATCAATGACTGTTACCAGATAACTTGAGTTAATATATGTATGTTACCACTATAAATAATAAATAAATTTTGATTGCTTTTTTATGTATTTAATACAAGGTCTACTGAGTCTTACTATGTAGACTGGACTCCTAGTGATCCTTCTGTTTTCAGCCTCCCAAGTGCTGGGATTACAGTTGCATGCCACCACACATAGTCTCAACTGCAGTCTCAGTGTGCCCCAGGGGTGGGGCCGGCACAGCTTGTGGTGCCCAGGACCCAACCACCGCCCCCGTCCTCTCTATGCACTTTACTTCTTTGAACTATCTGTCTGACCCATTGATTATATATAAAATATAATTTAGAACATACAAGCAACAATTTTAAAAGTCTATATCATTATTTGCCAATGAGATCATGAGTTAACTGGAATGGCTTGAACCATCACTTAAGAAAAGGTTACGGCTCCCCACCCTCCGACCCCCCTACCCTCTACTCCAACTGGTGGGGTAGCTACAGGCAAGCACAGTGCAGTCACTGCACACTGGACCAGCTCTGCTCATCGTGCATAAATTTAGAGAGAAACATGAATGAATAACGAAAGAAAATGGTACTAGAATAGTTGGAATCAGCAACTTTGAGCAGGAAGCTTGGGGAGATGTTGTTTGCTGTAGTCTGCCTGAAGTTGGGAAAAAATGAAAAAGCACAATGAGTTTGGTGCTTTGGAAAGCGTGACAGCTGCCAGTGAACTCTCTTCTCCTCTATCAGGAGAAGCAACTGAAATTAATGAAACACTTGCAGAAAATCCAGGGCTGGTCAACAAACCTTATAAAGAAAGCTGGCTGATCAAGATGACAGTGAGTGACCCTTCAGAACTAGATGAGCTCATGAGCAAAGAATCGTATGAGAAACACATGAAATTGTGAAACTGATTGAAGAGTGAAGTGGCACCCACTCCACTGTGGAAGTGTGGAGTGACTTCCACAGAGCTGTCTGCAGTTAGCAGCACACAAAAGACTTGAGATAACAAGTTTTAGCAGTGCTATATATAATGATAGAAAAGAAACCACTCTCTCCACTGCTCCTGGACAAAAATACCCCTTAACTCCCTCGTGACTGCAGATAAACACAACGTGTATCTTTTTATATATACCTTGTGATTTTTAGACTAGGCTGTGGGTTCTGATGTTCAGAATTCATGAAATTAATCATAGTAAAAACTAGGTATAAGAATTATGTAATTAAAGGATAACACTGTTATCATAAGCCTTATGTAATACTGCTAACTTGCTTATATTTCTACCTGGATTTGGGTTAAAATACTTAAAGGACATGTGTGCCAGCTACATACTAAATATCAGATGAAGACTGACACTCTTAATTTATAATGGGCTGCATCATTTGTGGCTGTTTTTATACAGTGAAGCAACAGCTTTGCAGCATAATCTGAAATAAAATATTCAACCTTTAAACAAAAGGGTACTACTTTATGTTTAAAAATGCCATTGCACTAATAAAAAGAGTAGGGCAACCTGCTCAGGTGCCCCTTCTGTCCCTCTCTGACAGAAGCTTTTCTTTCTAATAAAGTTTTACCCTCAAAAAAAATAAAAGGAGCATAAAAAGTCTATAATCCTATAACAATAGCTTACACATTTTTTCTAGTCTTTTAACACAGTGGTATTTTTATAAATATCATATATACTATTTAGTATATTTGATACACATCATATATATAGTCATATATATAATTTGTAGTCATTGCAGAATTTTTGCATTCTGGTCAATATAATCACTACCTGCTAAATACAAAGTTTTTCTCTTATGTAGTTACAATCAATCTTATGATCAATACTATTATATAATATGAACTTTAATATATTTTAGATTTTATAGGGAAGATACTAAAAATATAATTCATTTTCAAACAAAAATATACATATTTTATACTTCATAAAACATTTCTAAAATTGCTTTCAAAAAGAAATGAATTACCTGGGTAGTGTTAAATGCTTGTAATCCCAACTCCTCAGCAGCTGTACCCAGAGGATCCTAAATTTGAGGCCAATCTGGACAATTTAACTTTTTTTTTTTCTGAGATAAGGTCTGAATGTAGCTCAGGCTGACCTTAAGCATGCAGTGACCTTCCTATCTCAGCCTCTAGAGTTTTGGGATTACAGGCAAGCCCCACCATGCCCTGCCTGCATGGACAGTTTAGAAAGAACCTGTCAGAAGTAAAGGCTGGTGAAGGATAAAGTTCACTGGAAGAACAACTTCCTAGTACAAGGTCCTGGGCTCAACCCCCTACTACAATAAACAAACAAACAAACCACACACAAAGGACTGAATCAGGGCCAGCCTGATAGATCAGCAGACTAAATCACCTGCTTAGGCAGAGTGCAGCAGCTGGGGCTCCATCCCTGGCATGCCGTGCTGGCCTCCCCACCTCCCTGGGGGTGCACTGAGATGGTGACTGAGACAGGGCATGGTGGCACATGCCTGTAATCCCAGCACTTGGGAGGTTGAACACAGGCAAATCACTACAAGTCCAATCTATGTAGTGACACCATGTAGACCCTGCAGACTATATAGCTTCGGTGAGGTAACGATAACCTCTTTCACTAATGGTGGTGGGAAAACGCTGTCCACATGCTAAAGATTGAACCTGGAACTATTTCTCTTACCATGCATTAAACTAAAATCAAAATGGATCAAAGATCTAAACATTAGAACAGAAATATTTAATCTGTGGATGACAAAATTAGTAAAGCTCTGGAAGATATAGGTGCAGGCAGACTCTCTGAACAAAATCCCAGCAACACAAAAAACTAACATCAAGGGCTAAGGATATAGCTCAGCAGCACAGTGCCTGTCTGGCAAGTGCAAGGTCCTAAGTTTAATTCCTCAGACCCTTACTCCCAAATCAAGAACCAACAAATTTCGATCACATCAAATTAAAAACCTTTTGCACAGCACAGAAAACCAAGAGTGAAGAGATAACCTACAAAATGGGAAAAAATATTTCCAGCTACTACTCAAAGGATTAATATCTAGAATATATAAAAAGCACACACACACAAAAAAAAGATCCCCAGCAAATTTAAAGAACCTAAAGAATATCTGAAATGAATTACTTATCTTCAAGAAATCAAGTAACAAGTGCTCAGGAGTTTTTAGGGCACCTTTCTTTACTGTTGGTGGGAATCTAAACTGGTACAACCACTATGGAAATCAGTGTGGCGATTCCTCAAAATATTAGAAATGGAAATTCCATTTGGCCCAGGTATTTTTCTTCTAGGTATCTACCTAAAAGAGTTAAAGACACAATATTATGCAGTGATACCTGCATACCTATGTTTATAGCAGCATAATTTATAACAGCCAAATCTTAGAAGTAGCCTATGTGGCTGGTAATTTCTGTTTATGATAATTAAACTGATAAAGACTTATAAATAAATAAATCTGACACTGGCAAGAAAGCAAAAACTAAAATTTTGGGGTTGAATCTCAATTTTATACACTGAAATCTTAACCTCATTACATCTGAATTTGACCTTATTTGGAAGTAGGGCTTTACAATTAAAATAAGGGCACTAAAGTGGGGGCTAATTCAATCTGACTGGCATCTATATAGGAGAAAATCTGGACACGTTCATAGAGGAACGATAATGTGATGATAAAGGGAGAATACCACATGTGTATGAAGACTCATATCCTTTTATGGATAAGGAGAGAAGATTCATTTTTCTCTAAGTTCAACAAAATCCTTGTGTGTAATATATCATACTGGCATAAGAGAACTCAGGAAGTGCAAGGAAGAAGGCAGACTGTGAAGAACTGCAAGGTCTGGGGATGCTTTATTGTATTTCTCTGGATTTTCTTTATTTCCTGTACATCCCAGAATGCATGAGGTAAGACCATGGAGAAGCAACATGAAACTTCCAAAAGGTACAGTACTAACAGAAAGTTCT
Source organism: Ctenomys sociabilis (assembly GCA_004027165.1). Classification (NCBI taxonomy): domain Eukaryota; kingdom Metazoa; phylum Chordata; class Mammalia; order Rodentia; family Ctenomyidae; genus Ctenomys; species Ctenomys sociabilis. The sequence goes on along the minus strand of PVKA01011657.1, from coordinate 15,353 downwards.
AAGAAAAGCTTACATACTCTAGTTAAAGGACAAGAAAAGTGTACCCTACAGGACAGAAACCTTATGATATACACACAACATTTAACATTTGCCCTTCTCCCAATGAAGTGATCACATAAATCGATGAAAATACACAAAAGCTGATCAAAATCTTGTCTATGGTAGCTGACAAGTGAGAGCAGTCTAGGTACCATCTCTGAATATTGAAAATGGAAAGAAACATACTATTCTATGATGCAGGTTAAAAGTCTGGTTACAAACAAAGGCATGGAAAGAGCTTAGAAACAGTATTAAGTAAAACAGGAAAGAAACAGAACTGGCACATTATCCAACTTCTCTTGATAAAACTACAAGTGGACTTTCTGAGCCAAACATTGTGGCTCTCCTTGCTCCCTAGGAAATCAGAAGAAATGAAGTACAAGAATGCATTCCTGCCCCCAACCTGTTGATAGCAGATGACCTGAACCAGTATTCTCTTCCTTCACTGGGACAATATCAGTGCAGACTCGATGCCGAGTCTGAACTCCTATTACAAACCCTAGTAATAATAGGTAGCCCAGGGCAGTGCAGCAGTTAGCAAGGAGTCAGGTGATGCTACTTTCTTCATAGGAATGTGTCGGGAGCCGCTCTGAGATGGCGGCCGCTTTTGGCTCCCCCGCCCATCGTGTCTGCTAAGATAGCGCCCACCTCCGGCTTCCGGGTTTTTGTTGCTGTGCCTGGGCCCCTCCTGTTGTGATTGGTTTGTAAAATCTATATAGCTTGCTGTATCACGAGATTCGCCATGCTTGCACGATAGGAGCCGCGGATAGCGGACACATGTAGAGGCTTGCATCCCACTCGATAAAGGCTTGCTGAACCCTGCGTATGAGTGTCTGAGTGTCTTCTTCCGCGGGACGGGAGCGGCGCCGGACAGGAATGCTGTTAGCGGAGTCTGGGTAGGAGGGATGAAATTCCATCCTTCCCCAGGGAGATCCGTTAGCTTGAAAGTGGCTCTCCCATCCTGCCACCATGCTGTCAGACAGACAGCAGAGTACAGAAATCCATGCTGTGCCCAGTAGTTATACAGGTGTTCCTCACCCTCCCAACTGGATATTTTGAAAAAGATTAAGAGAGAAGAAAGGAAAGAAGATGCTTTTAAAGCTGCATGGGAAATCTTGAGTAGACCCTAACCAACTCACATGTGAAACAGATGAGAATTAATACAAAAAATGTTTGAAAAATAAATTGCAGCATGGAATACTACCTAGGTTTTTAGGGGCTTCCCTGTAGCCCCTTAAGTGAAGCACAAAAGAACAGCTTTGCTAAATATTAAATTGGTACTGAAAGCATTGCCCACCAAAGTAGGTGGGATAGAGGGGTGAGATTGGAGATGGATGGTGACCTAAGAAGAATGACTGCTTACTTGGTCAAATGAAAGATTTGTCAGGCTTGTTTGGATGACAGTGTCCAAAGGAATAGGAAACATGAAAAATTACTTGTCATGCCAAAAATCAGGAAAAAAAAAATCACAATTTGAGTGAGAAAAGGCAGTTAATAAGTGACAGCAATGATGACTCAGATGTTTAGAAATATCTGACAAGGCATTTAAAGAAACTATCATAAAAATGTTTCTACAAACAATAATGTATTCATATGTAATCTTCCAGTGACCTGAAGATCCAAAACAATCATGAAAAAGACAAAGTTCCATGACTAACACTTCCTGATTCTCAAACTACTTCACAGCCACAGCAATCAAAATAGTATGTTTGTAGCATAAGAGACACATAAACCAAAGGGATAGGATAGAGAACCCAGAAATGAACCTTCATATGTAGAATAGCCTTCCTTTATTCATGGTTTCACTTTCCCCATTTTTTAGTTACTCATAGTCAGCCTTGGTGCAAAAACACTAAATGAAAACCAGGTATGGTGGTGCACACCTGTAATCCCAGCACCTGGGAGGCTGAGGCAAGAGGATCACTGCAAGTTGAGGCCATCCTGGGCTACACAGTGAGCTCAAGGTCAGCCTGAACTGGACAGTGACACTCTGTCTCAAGAAGACAGAAACAAACAATCAAAAAAACACTAAATGGGAAATTTCAGAAAGAAACAATTTATAAATTTCATATAATATTTATCATATGGTTATAATTGTTCTACTTTATTATTAGTTATTATAAATATCTTATAGTCCCTAAGTTGTAAATTAATTGCTATCAGAGATATGTATGTACTAGCACTGCAACTGCATCTCAGTGAATTATCACTTGCCTAGAATGTACCGTACCCTCTGTTCAATTCCCTGAACTCTAAAGTAAAAAAAAAGCAAACTAAACATAATTATCTGTAGGAGTTTCAGACAGCTACTGGAGTCTTGGTACCACCCCATGGACAGGTGGGAACTTGTAAATGATCAAATGTTTTTGGATTGGGGCACCTAGATTATTTAGTGGGAAAAAGACAGGTTTGCCCCTTCCCACTAAATGTGTGCTTGGCAAACCAGAAATCCTTATACAAAATAGTAAAATTAGACTAAATATAAACTTAGCTTAGGATGGATATAAGACCTAAATATAAGAGCTAAAGCTATGCAATTTTTAGAGGAAAATACAGGACAAAAGCTTCATAACATATTTGGTCAAAGGCATGGGTAATGAACAAATAAATTAGATGCATCAAAATTAGAAACTTTTGCGTCAAAGGACACTCTTATAACAGTGAAAAGCATATCTGACAAGGGTTTATTTTAGTATCTAGAACATACAAAGAACCCTCTAATTCCCAAACAACCCAGTTAAGAAATTGGCAAAGCGCTTGGCCAGACCTCTAACGAGAAATGCATGTGGACAAGAAACACATGAAAAGATGCTCAGCATCACTAATCTTTCTTTCCCCCTCAAAAACCAATGGCAAAATGTACTTAATGTTGCCAACTAACTGTGAAGAGTGAGGGAGAAACTGGCTCTGCAGAGAGTTTGCACAGGTCAGAGGTGAAAGCACAATAAAAGCACCCTCTGAGGACACAGGGCGGGCTGTTGTGAGCAAAGCCACATAGCCACAGTATCACTCATCTTTAGGGAAATGAAAATAAAAACTATAATGTGGTATCATCTTAAACTAATCAGGATAGCCACAGAAGAAAACATCAGAAAATCTCTAGTGTTGCAGTGGATGTAGATAAACTGGAATACTTGTGCACTTTTGATGATATAAATGGTTTAGCCATTACAAAAAAAAAAAAAAAAAAATGAGAGGTCGCTCAAAACTTTAGAAAAAAAATTACCATATGATCTCCCAATTACACTTCTGGATATACATCCAAAGGAACTGAAAGCAAGATCTTGAAAATGTATTTGCACATACATGTTCACTGTAGCATTGCTCAAAAAAATCTGTGGTACATATACAAGCAATGAAAAATTATTCAGCTTCAAAGAGAGGGAGCCGGGCGTGGTGGCGCATGCCTGTAATCCCAGCACTCGGGAGGCTGAGACAGGAGGATTGTTGTGAGTTCGAGACCAGCCTGAGCTACAAAGTGAGCTCGAGGCCAGCCTGAACTGCATAGTGAGACCCTGTCTCAAAAAGACAGAGAGGGATATTCTGTCATAAATTTAAGGTAGGTGACATAGATCAGGATAAAAGGGCAAATACTGCATGATTTTATTCATATGAGATATCTAATGTTGTCAAAATCATAAAAACACAGATTAGTCATACTGTGGCTCTGTGGCCTTGCTCGCAACAGCCCGCCCAGTGTCCTCTGAATGCTTTTATTGTGCTTTCACCTCTGACCTGTGCAAACTTTCTCTGCAGAGCCAGTTTCTCCCTCTGGAAAGCACAAGGTCCCAAGTTTGAGTCCTGGTATTAGAAAAAGATAAAGGGGGATAGCTCAGTGGTCTATTATTTTTCTTTTTTTTTTTTTTTTTTTGTGGAACTAGGGATTAAATTCAGGCCTTTGCACTTTCCAGGGAAGCACTTAATTCTACTGAGTCTTGCTCAGGGGTCTAAGTGCTGTACTGCAGGCTGTGTGGGTCCTGTCGGCTACTAAGACCGGGTATGGTGGCACATACCTGCAATCTCAGATCTGGGGAGATTAAAACAGGAGGATCACTACTATTCTGAGCTGCATAGTAAGACCCCTACCAACTAAATAAAAGATTTTTAAAAAATTTTAAAAACTGAATAAAGCCTATAAAATTAATAGTATCATACTAATATCACTTTTCTGATTTTGGTACTGTACTTGAGTTATTTAAGATATTTCTTCTGGGGAAGCTGTGAAGAGTTTCTAGAACTCTATTATTTTTGAAACTTTCATGAATCTATTTTTAAATTACAAAAATAAAACGATACACATATTAAAAATATATATTTTACATGTCTATATGTTTATGTTTATGAAACTACAAAACCACAGCAAACTCATCAGAACGATTAAGAGAAATGAGAAAAATGAAATAAAATTATTAGTCTTGAATAGGCTAGTAACAAGAGTAGGCTGTAAAATGAGAATTATGATGAACTCAAAATAACTTTTAAAGACCAGCCAGCAGAGTAAAGTGCTTGCTTAGGCAAATGTAGGGGCTGGGGGTTTGATCCCTGGCCTGCCAGGGCGGGGTGCACTGAGATATTCAGACTGGGTGTGGTGGTGCACACCTATAATCCTAGTTCTTAGGAGGCTGAAAAATAGGAAAGATCACAAGTCTGATCTATGCAGTGAGACCCTGTACTAAATACATTAAAAAAGTCTTAAAAAAAAAAAAAAAAAAAAAGAACTTTTAGGCCAGGGAGATAGCTCAGTAGAATAAGCACTTGCCTGGCAAGCACAAGGTCCTGAGATCAATCTGGATTCCTACCTATGCTACTTAATTGCTATGTGACACTGAGCAAGCCACTCTTTAGAGTCTCAGTCAGTAAAAATGAGAGTAATAGCTGGGTATTCCTGTAAGTTCAAGGCCACTGGGCTACACAGTGAGATCTTGTCTCAACAAAACAAAGCAATATACCTCATTTTCAATATTCCTGGGAGTGTTAAATGTGAATAATACATATAAGGAGCAATGCCTAGCACATAGTAAGCACTCAATTTATGGTAATTAATGTGGTCATAAACTGCAACCACCAATATTATCCTTGAAACTGATTGAAAAAGATACAATTTTATCTTTCTTCTCTCTAGTTTTGGTACCGGGTACTGAACTCAGAACCTTGCACTTGCCAGGTAGGCACTGTGCTGCTAAGCTATATGTTGCTGAATTATAACTCTGGCCCTATCTTTCTTTTGGAAATTATAAAAAAAAGTTGTGAGATCAGGAGTGTGATAAATTTTATTTTGTTTCATTTTATATTTTTGCATTTCTGGGCACTGAACCCAAAGGTGCACTATCACTGAGCTGTATCTTCAGCCCCTCTTATTTTTTGTTTTGAGACAGGTCTTGCTAAGTTGCCCAGACTGGCCTTGGACTTGCAATTACCTGAGTACCTGGAAAGGTGTGTGCTGTTATACACAGTTGTGTTTATTTGTCCACTGTTATATCCTACTGTAAATATCTGTGACATGAATGAATGATTACAAAGTTTAATTTCACTGCATTAGTACATTTTTACTATGGAGCTAGATAGGTACCTTCATCCTTCATGTTTCGATCTATCTGTGAGCCAGCATTCCTTTCTCGGAACTGTATGCCCTGCATATGTCTTTGCATAGCTTCTTGTATAACTTCAAACAATGGTTGATCCTGTTTGAGACATCATGAATGTTACTTTTGTTAGTTACATTCTTCCTTATAGTACCCCAAACTCCATGATGAAGTAATGTAAAAACATATACTTCCCTTTGGACTGAGGTGGCTGGAGAATTGAATTTTATCCATCAAATAATGCAGTATGGCATATGAATATTTCATATCAGTAGTTTTGACTATTGAAATATTTGACATAATTTGTACATTTGCTGATACATGAGAGTAAATCTAATGAGTCTGCATAGTTCCTGTTAGAATAATAAATAATAAAAACCTAGCTTGTCATCTAGCACTTAATTTTTTTTTAGCACTTAAATTTTAATTTAGTATAGCTGATCTTACTCATTTGCATACCTAGGTATACAGATAAATTACATAACTGTGTATAAAAGTAATGCTCTTAAATTTGGAGTGCTATAGTGACTCCAGAAAACATCCTTAGTGAATATATAGAGCAGCAATTTTCTTTATCTATATAACTAATAAACGTTACATAAGGAATATATATATAGGAAGACATGTAATTATATTTTTTAAAGTATGTGAAAATGCTCAGAAGCAAAATGCTTAGAGTCCTGTTATATTTAATTATATTTCATTAAGAGCTCTAAATAAAATAAAGCCTGTAGCTCAGGCTGGTCTCAAACTCACAACAATCCTCTTGCCTCAGCCTCCCAAGTGCTGGGATTATAGGCATGCACCACCACGCCCGGCCTTCAGCCTTTCTCAAAGCCATACACAAATAAATTATAATAAAAGCAGGTCAGAAGGAGCTGAAGTGTAACCACTGTACATTCCTCATTGAGGAAAAAAAAACACTCAAAAATGTTTATCCATTCTCCACTGTGCATAAGATAAACTCTGAAGGTTTGATTGGTTATCAAGCCTTCTATACTCTTTCTGCTATCTCTCATTCCCTTGCATATGTTCTGAACAAAATGCTAAATTATACTGCACGGTGTACCCTCACCAGGGCTTCCATCCACTGTGCTTTATTATCTTTTCCTCTTCGCTGCTCCTAATATCCTGCCTCATCTTTCTTGAAACCCTACTTACCATTTAAGGCTCAATTTAGGCTACTTTCAAATTTTAGCTACTTCCTGAAGTTCTTCCTGAGACCCATCTACTAGCTCTCTCTTAGGAGATCATGCAGCATTTTCCCTACATCTTTTTGCAATGATTATATTTACATTCAATTTTTCTACTATGTTTCATGCTCTTTTTTTTTTGGTACAGGGAATTGAACTCAGGACCCTGTGCTTGCTAGGCAAGCGCTTATGCCACTGAACTACCTCCCTGGCTCATGTTCCACAGGTAAGGAACAAGACTTACCTCTGCAAACTCTCACAGTAACAACACATGCTAAATAAATGTTGATATTTGAATAATTCTTAAGATTCAGATTTTTAATTATATTTATTACACATTAAAAAACAGAAATCATTTTATGAAAAAAATATTTTTACCAGTGTACCAGCAGGCAAAGGAGCAGAATCATCTGTTGGATACATCCTGGAAACTGGGCACTTGAGAATGTCTAGACCATTCGGGACAATTTTACAGTAATCCTGGATACACTGCAGCCACCACCACACGGCATCCCGGCAATTGTACCTGGCATAAACCCCTTCACCAAGGAGATTGGGAATGAGACCATGCCTCAGTGTGCCAGCGAATGCTAAAATAATATTCCTAAAATAAGATAAATAAGTAGATCATTTGAAATGAAAACAAACAATTGAAGAGAAAAAATGGTGACTTTAGATGATTTTATTTTGCACACATTTTTAAACCAGTCCTTCTTTCTTTTAATCAGTGCTATTTCTTTCTTAGTACTGCATGCCCTGCATATGTCTTTGCATAGCTTCTTGTATTACTTCAAATAATGGTTGATTCCATTTGAGACACCATGGATATTGCTTCTGTTAAAGTTACATTCTTCCTTATAGTATCCCAAACCTTGTGATGAAGTAATGTGAAAACATATACTTTCCTTTGGACTGAGGTGGCTGAAGAATTGAATTTCATCCATCAAATAATGCAGTACGGCATATGAATATTTCATATCAGTAGTGCTTTGCAAATATATAGAAAATAAAAACCACTTCGAAAAACATGTTTAAAAACTGGTCAAAGGCAGTTTATCTTTTAACATATCATTTTACTAACATATATCAAATAAAAATTTGGCTTGTAAGAGGACATGGCATTCTAGAAAGAACATGAAATTAATAAATCCTACATTTGCCATATGTACGATCTTGGAAAAAGTCATTTAAGATGTCCAACCTTTATTAATTTTTAGCCAAACTTTTCAGAAACTTTATTAATCTTATGGGTCAGTCTAATGCCCATCTCTTAAATAATTAGTAACTGTGCATTAAGAAAATGTTTATTTTTGAAGTATATAAGTGTTAATATGTACAATGATACTCCAAATACAAGTTCACAGTGTTATCAACATTAGCTATCAGAACAATGTCATATGCATGAAAGTTGAACAAAAAGACCTTGGGTGGCCAAATATCTACCTCTGCAGAGGGAAGAAGGAGACTCATTTGTGGTAGAGAGAGCTATAAACTCATCAAGATGTTTTTCAATATTTCCCAACCAACCTTCCAAGTGGTTATGGCTAGATGACTGCATTGTAGGCAAGAGAATGTGAATTGAACTGATGTATGGTAAGTGTACAGAAAACAGATGTGTCTTCCCCAGGCTCTAGTTTCCTTTTTGCTAGCTAACTGGAGAGGATTTAGAGGCCTTAGACAAAGGCAGGTTCTCTAAGTGGAAGAAATCTGTGCTCTCTGAATCATTATGAGGAAAGCAGCCCATATAACCCCCATCATGAACTATAAGCAAGAAATAAATTTTGTTTGTGCTAGGCATGATGGTGCATGTCTATAATCCCAACACTTTAGGAGACTAAGGCAGAAGGATTGCTCTGAGCTCGAGGCCAACATGGGTTCCACAGGAGTCTAAGACCAGCCTGAACTACAGATGAGACTTTGTCTCAAAAAATGTTAGAATCTGATAGTTTATGGCAGCTAGCTCTACCCTAAAAATCCACTGTCCTGTGGGAATCATAAAGATGAAGGGTCAAATAGTAAGTATTTTAGGCTTTGTGGGCCATAGTCTCTGTTCTTCCTCTTTTTTTTGTTTTGTGCTTTTTAAAAATGTATTTAGCACAGGGTCTACAGGATATCACTATACTGATGGGACTTATAGTGATACTTCCTACTTTTTAGCCTTCCAAGCACTGGGATTATAGGTGCACACCACCATGCCCAGTCTCAATGGCCTTCTCAGTGCACCCCAGGGGTGGAGTCTACACAGCAGGCAGACCTTGGATCCAACCCCCAGCTCCTGCATTTGCCTAAATAGGTGCTTCAATCCAATGAGCTATCTGGCCAGCCCTTGTTTTGTGTCTAAGAAGGTCATATTATGTAGTCTAAGTTGGCCTTAAACTTACTATGTAGCCCACCCAAGGTAGCTTTAAACTCACAATCCTCCTTAATCTTGTAACTGCAAGAATTATAGGTGCACACAACCATGTCCAAATAATTTCTTTTTTAAAGGTGACTTTTTTTTTTGAGGGGCTTGCTGTGTACTTTAGGCTGACCTTGAGCCCATTATGTAGTCCAGGCTGTCCTCCTGCCTCAATCACCTGAGTCCTGAGATTACAGGTGTGTACCACTACACCAAGATAAAAATGACTCTTCAAAAAGGTAAAAGGTAAAATCTGTTCTTTGCTCACAGATCTTACAATAGAAGTGATAGGGCATAATTTGCTGACCTATGATCTAGTTATACCCCCCCCCAAAAAAAAACTTAAAAATTGTGCTTTTAAGAACTGTAGATTTATTTAGGAGGGTCAGCCCGTCTTCCCTCATGCCAGTCAGACTGGTGACTGTGGACAACAGAGGTGGGCTGTGGGCCTTGAGTGAGGTGCTGCTGCCACTGATGCCTGCTCTCAGTACAAGGACAGCGTCGAACACAGGTGTTGCTTACCTCCATTTTAGTTCCGTGGAGCAGTGCAAATAAATACATAACGGAAGTGCTGGAATCACATTTCTGTTACTGCTGGGACCCAAATATTGTATTCAAATACTATATATTTTTAATCTGTGTTTTATGTAAGTAATAGTTTCACTCAGTTGTCAGATATGACTTGTGTATATGATATAATAAAGTTTCCTATTAAAAAAAAAAGAACTGAAGATTTAGGGCTCAAAATTACCCAAGCCTTTCTTTCCTTTCAGGAAACTCATTGAAAAAAAATTCCTAAGGGTCTTAACAGATACAGTAAGACACTGGGAGATGGCTTAGTAGAATAAGAACTTCCCTGGCAAGCGCAAGGGCCCACATTCAATCCCTGGTTCCACCAAAACAATGGACACAATAAGCCTGGGCCTGTGCTTTTCACCTAAGAACTGTGCTTGTCACAGAAGACAGCCTATTTGGGCGTCACAAACATGTAAACAGTTTACATTCTAACACAGCCTGACAGGTGACTTCACAGTCAGAAATATATATTGTGGATCAAACATCCTGAAAAAACTCTCAAGAAACCCTCAAGACTATACATATGTGTGTGTGTGTATATCTCCAGCTCTCTGTAAAGGGTCCACACTACTCTCTGAGTGTACGACATTTAAATTCTGCCTAATAAATTTCTTTATGCCTTTTGCTGACACATCTTGAAAACTCCTTTTCTGTGACTGAAGTCAGCAAACTTACAACCTACCCAATGTGCGAGGTGGGCACAGGCTCAACCATCTTCACTTTGGAAACCCTTTTGGGCACTATTCAGTGACACAGACAAGCGGGAAGTGAAAGCCCACACAGCAACCATAACAAAGCCTAGCATTTATAGAATGTTCAGCAATGGCAGAGAATGCTATAGAAATTAACCTGCAGAAGTTCATTTAATGTTCACAGCTCAGTAAGTGAATACCATAACCATTTTACAGAAAGCATGAAGAAAGGAAGTGATTTATTACTTGCTAATCTGGAAACAGAATTAGAAACTCTCACTATGGACCAAAAGCCTATTTCTTTTTTTAGGTTTTTTGTTTTGTCTTTTTGAGACAGGGTCTCACTATGCAGTTCAGGCTGGCCTAAGCTCACTTTGTAGCTCAGGCTGGTCTTGAACTCACAACCATCCTCCTGCCTCAGCTTTCCGAGTGCTGGGATTATAGGCATGCACACCACGCCCGGCAAAAGCCTATTTCTTAACTACTATACTGTGCAAATTATGATGATCCATTTCCTACTTCTCTCTTATTTTGTGGTATCAGGGATTGAACCCAGGCCCTTGAGTATGCCAGGGAAACACTTATTCCACTGAGCCATCTCCTCGGCCCCTCATTTCCTACTTCTTAATTAGTCATTTCACAAACGCTTGAGAGAAGAATCCAACATGTTCCTAAATGTTGGTAGCCCCATCCCATAATCATAACCCAACATAATTAGAAAGAGTCTCATATTTTATGTTGGCAGGGACTATAATTTCTTTGTCCTTCCCTTCCCTTCCCTTCCCTTCCCTTCCCTTCCCTTCCCTTCCCTTCCCTTCCCTTCCCTTCCCTTCCCTTCCCTTCCCTTCCTCCCCTCCCCTCCTCCCCTTCCTTCCTTCCTGTCTTTGTGGGTTCATCCATGCATTCATTGAGACAGGTTTCACTGTATAGCTCAGGTTGGACTTGTATCCCAGGCTAGCTTTCAATTCACAGCAATCCTTCTGCCTCAGTATCCCATGTGCTACCATACCTGACTGTAATTCCTTTTAAATGCCCACTCAGACATCTTGATTTATTGTTTTTAGTTTTGTTGTTTTGAGATGGAGTCCTGGTACGTACTCCAGGCTAGCCTCAAATTCATGGCAATTCTCCTGGCTCAGTCTGGGATTGCAGGTGTATGTCACCATACTAAACTGACATTTTAATTTTAAAATGACAAGAAAAAAAAAACTGTTGGCATTTAAGTAGGGAAATTTTAGTTATTCTTCTGAGGGCACCAAAATAATTTTTCATATTCAATAAATGCTTTTTTGCTAAAATTTTTAACCTGTGGAACTATGCTTTTGAACTTTACCCTCAGGCTGCTAGTAATTACCTGGAAACCTTGTGAAGACAATTTCTGCCTATCACCCCTTCTTACTGCACCTCAAAGTATGGATTTAGGGGTTCTGCACAGGGACTAAGGCTTTACATTTCTAACAAATTCTTGGATGTTAGTGTACTGTCACATTGGACAACACATTGAGAGGCATTGCTGTAGGACCTTGCAATCTCTCAAAAACTGGTTTAAAGAAAACATTTTTAGTCTAGAAAACACAAATGTAGAGATTATAAGCCTGAAAGGAAATAAAGAAGAACTTGAACTATCTTTCTGTAAGATTCAAAAAGGCAGAAATGCTTTATTACACAAGGTATAAACAAAATTGTTTTATCGAAATAAATTTGCAAATGCTGAAGATAACCTGACGTTAATATGAAGGACCAGAATTCAGTAATTTCAAACATTTTTTTTTCCTCCTTTACAATTATCTTGGCTGGGGAGACAGCTCAGCAGTCTAAGCGCCTGCCTGGCAACAGCAATGACCAGAGTTTGATTCCTAGTATCGCATGCTGTGCCAGCCTGGGAACCCTGGGCCCACTATACTGGCCCTGAAACCAGGAGTGATGGTGTACGCCTGTAATCCCAGCCCTAGGGAGACTGAGACAGGAGGATCACTACAAGTCTGAACTGCATACTGAGATACTAAATCAAATTAATAAATAAAATAATTTTTAAAAAGTTTTCTTCTATGTTCCTAGTAAATGAATATACATAAAACAAAAACATCTAAGGAAAACATAACTTTCAAATGTTGATAATAGGTGGATAAAAAAGAAAATTTAAAGGACAGGTGAAAAACATTGAAACATAAACTTACACTGCAACTTTTGAGATTTCTTACCTGGCCTCTAAATAGCGTCCAGTAACCAACAAAAGACCTCGAAGTGCAATAAAAGTATCCCTTCCCCAACAGCGGAAAAGACCAGCAGAAAAATGAGGCAAGCCTAACAGAAAACACAACAAAATAATACATTAATCACGACACACGCAAACCTATGAACAACATTAGTGCAGCACAGTCACCCTAAACCTGGAGTAAAGGAACAGGTTATATAATAAGGAGTCGGCAAACACTTTTCTATTATCTGCAACATGTATTTCTACACTTAAGATTCACTTCTATGTAACGAGGTTCTACAGTCCTAACAGAATAGTACAATTCTCTAAGGATTTTACCCCTTTTTTTTTTTTTGTGGTGCCAGGGATCAAGCCCAGAGTATTACGTGCAAAGCAAGCACTTTACTACTGGACTATATACCACTAGCCTTGAAAACCTGTGCTAGAAAAAGGAGACTTAAATGAATTGACTTGAATGTCTATTTTTTTTTTTTTTTTCAAGAAAAGGTCTTGCTATGTAATTCCAGCTGGGCTTAAAGCCATATATGGCCCACGCTGACCTTGAACTTGTGGTACTCTACCTGTCTTACCCTCCAGGGCTGGGATTACAGGTGTGTACCACTATGCCTAGCTTTCAATATGTCTTTAAACACAGATAAAGTTATTTTTAGTAAGTTAAAAGCTTAAAATCAGTAACCAAGTACTTAACACATAAAGTAGCACATATTAATTATATACCTACACATATTCTTTTTTTGTATTTTAGGGAAGGGTCTGCAGGGTGTTCAGGGTCTCAGTACTACATTGGACTTGTAGTGATCTGCCTGTTTACAGCCTTCAAAGAGCTGGTATTATAGGAACACCACCATGCCCAGTCTCAATCGCTGTCTCAGCACACCCTGGGGGGTGGGGCCAGCATGGCAGGCCGGGGATCAAACCCCTGGCCCCTGCACCTGCTTGCAGGTGCCTGAATCCACTGAGCTATTAGCCAACCCTATTAGATTCTATCTTGACTTAAGGACAATAAATAAATCTGAATATGAACTACTTACCGAATTATTCTACACTCAGAATTTATTACTGAATTTTTCATTAATGTAAAACAACTTAGTGTTAAACTTTGTACATATTTATAATTTTTATCAATTAAAATTAATGTAAAAAGTGTTACATTTTCATTGAAACAGCTTTTATAGATGAAGAAAAGACTATACATGCTAAATCATATAAACATTCCAAGTAACTCCAAAATTTATGCATGAAGCAAAATGGGATGATTAATGGAAAAAAAATCTTTGCACCTGCTAGGCAAGTACTCTACATCCCTGCTATCTGTTGAGTATCAGTATTTCCCCAGTGGAGAATAAGCCCCATTATGACAGAAACTTTACCTGCTTTTGTCTTATACATCTAGTCACTGGAAATCATAACTGGTATATTATATATCCCTATAAATATGTGTTGAATGAATAAAAAGCTAATGCTAAATTTGAGCAGTGCTAAGTGTACTCCACAATTTAAATTTCTGCTAATTGGGTCCTTTACTTTAAAAGAGATTAGACATTAATTTCTTCCATTAAGAAAGATCAGAACTAAGGGAAATTAGACTTTTTTCTATGTTATTTCCAAGGTAGCAATGCAAAATTTTCCGAAGCATATTATGTATTATACATGTTTGATAGTTGAGAACTTCAGTGATGAGCAACACAATACCTAACAGACATATAACACTCTGCACCAACTTCAGAGTACTGTAGCTCACTTAACTTCTAATATGTAGTATATATATGTAGATTTTAGGGTGAGTTGAATTAGTATGTCCCTAAATATACATAATCTGTCTTTGTTGAACAGTAAAAGCTATAAATCTCTAGCACTGATACATGGAAATGTTTATATTAACTTTTTGACTTCTTAGATGGTATATACTGTAGATCAAATGTATATTTAGAGTACTGTCTTTTTTGTTTTTTGAGATGGATCTCACTATGTAGTTACGATCGGCCTTGAACTCACTACGTTGCCTAGGCTGCCTTCAAACTCACAGTGATCCTTCTGTCAAGTGCTGAGATTATTGATATGTGTCACCATTTCCAGCATCTGAAGTGATTTCTATTTTGAAATTGTTACAAAAGTTCAGAATTACAAAAATTTTCCAGTACCATTATCAAAGAAAGTATTTCCTTCCATCCAGTTTTTTTTAATTATTATTTTTTCTTTATTATTGTTTTCTAAAAGAAAATACAAAATGGTTTTCTAACAGCCATTAGAAACAATACAGAATTTCACTAAACAACATAATAGGAATTTGATAGTGTTTGTTATATTGCATAATGTTATCTTCAAATTAGATGTTAGATTGACAGATATAGGCATACAAAATTGGTTTTTAAAAGTTATAAGAAATTAAATACAAGAAAAAATAAAAATTTAAGAATTAACAGCTCCTTTCAATAGACCAGCAAAAGTCAGCAGTATAATTATCCAATCCAAGCCATTATATATATATATGTCTTTTTCCCCCTTTTTGTTTACCAACAACATGTTTTCAAGCTGTTCCTCTCATGATAGATAGTTAGGGATATTTTTAAAAACATTTTCAATGCTATAAAAATTATCTTTTCAAATTTTGCAAATCAGACAACTAGGAAGTGGTATAGTAATTTTGGAGATTAC
>PVKA01011656.1:49290-60256 GCA_004027165.1 Ctenomys sociabilis | reverse complement strand
ATGGCTATCATAAGGAAATCAACCAACAACAAATGTTGGAGAGGTTGTGGGGAAAAGGGAACACTTCTCCACTGTTGGTGGGAATGTAGACTAGTACAACCATTGTGGAGGTCAGTATGGAGACTCCTCAAAAGAATAGGACTAGAAATCCCATTCAAGCCAGCTATTCCCCTACTGGGAATTTTCCCAAAGGATCTGGATACATTGTATCATAGAGATATATGTGTACCTATGTTTATAGCAGCACAATGTGTGATAGCAAAATCTTGGAAACAATCAAGATGTCCATCCCATGAGGAATGTTTGAAAAAGATGTGGTATTTCTATATAATGGAGTATTACTCAGCTATTAAGAATGATAAGTTTGAAGCATTTATACTGAAGTGGATGCCACTTGAACATATATTCATAAATGAAATAAACCAGACACACATGTGTAAATATCGTATAGTCTCCCTAGTATAACAAGTGAAAAGCAGAAATACAAAAGGAAATGTACAACAAGTAAAATCAATTGAGTCAGATAAGGCAAAGTGAATGGCATATGCTGCAGGATACTAATCAGCTTTTCCTCTGGATGGTTAACAACCTAAGATCACAAGTCAGAGTTGGAGAAATACAAGAGCCACAAGACCAGCCAACATTTTGGACCTAGCCTTTCAAGGTCAGTGAAGCCTCAGGACATAGGAGAACCTGTACTGCAATATCATGAGACTCAGGTGAGCTCCAAATTTTCTGAGGAAGGAGATTGTGGAGCCACAGAGGAAAGAGATTGAAGTTCTATAGTGTGCCTGGGGAGAGTCACATGAAGAGAAAACTTTTTCTCATGCTCTCACAGAGAGCATTCTGGTCAAGCACTGGCCGTGACTCATCCACATGGATGACACAGACAAAGGAACCACAGAATAATGTACAGGACTACAAGATAAACCCTGACAGAAAAGTATAAAAGTATAAAAATGAAGTATACATCGTGAGCCCATAATATTAAGCTGAGCTGTAAATGGATATGGTCGACAATTTCTTTGAATAACTCCCTATGGTTGCAGAATCCTGGACTGTGTTGGATTGTGGTGTCGAGTTCAAGCACATAAGGTAGTTGAATGTCAACAGAGTGCCCACTTTTGACAGGTGTAGACAAAGGAAGGGTTGTAGAAAGAAAAAGTCATCATGTGTGTGTATAGACAGCACAGTTGGGATAGATAACGCTGTGCTTCTACATAATTCTATGAGAGGCAAGATCTGCACTAATGGTGGTTGGACAGGATATTATGTTGGCTTTTAGTGCTATGGTCATCCACTAGGTAAATAATTATTCAATCTTTGATATAATTCAGCTGTATAAAAACATGTAAATATAATATCATGTATGCACCTTGTACAATACCAAAACGTTATGAAAACAGTTTGTAATGTATTATTTCATCGACTCTGTATGGTTATGGTGTCTTGAAACTGTTTGATTGACATTTGTATTTCAATAAAATAAAAATAAATGGAAAAAAAAAACACTATAAACCCTGGGAAGACTTCAATGACCACATAGGAAATATAAAGTTCATGTGTTGGTATATAAGTTTTGATCTACCTAGGTCTTAACAATCCAGCAGAAAATTATAAAAGTATAAAAATGAAGTATACATCGTGAGCCCATAATATTAAGCTGAGCTGTAAATGGATATGGTCGACAATTTCTTTGAATAATTCCCTATGGTTGCAGAATGCTGGACTGTGTTGGATTGTGGTGTCGAGTTCAAGCACCTAAGGTAGTTGAGTGTCAATGGAGTGCCCACTTTTGACAGGTGTAGAGAAAGGAAGGGTTGTAGAAAGAAAAATTCATGATGTGTGTGTATAGAGAGTACCGTTGTGATAGATAACGCTGTGCTTCTACATAATTCTATGATAGGCAAGATCTGCACTAATGGTGGTTGGACAGGATATTATGTCGGCTTTTAGTGCTATCTTCATCCACTAGGTAAATAATTATTGAATTTTTGATATAATTTCAGCTATAAAAAAACCTGTAAATATATCATGTATGCACCTTGTACAATACCAAAACGTTATGAAAACAGTTTGCAATGTATTAATTCATTGACTCTGTATGGTTAAGGTGTTTTGAAACTGTCTGATTGACATTTCTATTTTAATAAAATAAAAATAAATGGAAAAAAAATAAAAAAATAAATAAATAAATAAAAAGATAAATTGAAGATTTTTATAAGTAAATGGCGCATTTGAGCTCCAAATTTTCTGAACAAGGAGATTATGGAGCCACAGAGGAAATAAACTGAAGTCCTATAGTGTGCCTGGGGAGAGTCACATGGAGAGAAACCTTTCTCTCTGGCTCTCACAGAGAGCAAACTGGTCAAGCATTAGCTGTGACTCATCCACATGGATGACACAGACAAAGGATCTACAGAATAAGGTACAGGACTAGAAGATAAACCCTGAGGGGACTTCATTGACATCATAAGAAACATGAAGTACATGTATTGGTATATAGGTCTTGCTCTATCTAGGTCTTAGCCATCCAGCAGAAACATATAAAAATGAAGTACACACCTCTGTGCCATAATAATAAGTTGAGCTGTAAATGGCTGTGGTTGACAACTTCTTCAGATAACTCACTACTGTTGTGGAATGCTGGACTGTGTTGGATTGTGTTGTTGAGTTCAGGCACCTACACTGGTTGAATGACAATGGAGTGCCCATCTTTGACAGGTGTAGAGAAAGGAAGGGGTATAGAAAGGAAGAATCATGATGTGTGTGTATGAACAGTACAGTTGGGATAGATAACACCGTGCTTCTACATAATTCTATGAGAGGCAAGATTTGTGCTAATGGTGGTTGGATAGCATATTATGTCAGCTTCTAGTACTATGGACAACCACTAGGAAATAACAAGTTAGAAAGTATTAATTATTGAATCTTTGATGTAATTCAGGTATAACAAGTAAGATACACACACAGCTACACTCTCTTAATTTACTGATAAGAGACATATGGTATAATAATGTCTGTAAGTATAATATCATGTTTGCACCTTCTATGATACCAAAACATTATGGAAACAGTTTGCAATGTATAAGTTATCAAGTCCATCTTGTCAAGGTATCTTAAAACTGTCTCATTGATATTTGTACTTCAATAAAACAAAAATAAAAAAAGTAAATGGAAGCAACTAGAAACTATATGCATAAGGGAAATGAATCAGACCCCTATGGGTAAATATCTTGTTTTTCCAGAGTAAATATCTGAAAGACAAAATAAAATCTGAAACATCCGATAGATATTGTGAAAGGTAAAGAATCTGTTTAAAGATAAGCAAAACCTGGGATGAGTGGAAGGACAGGAGTGGGATTGAGGCGGGCAACATACATTTATGTAGCTTTTTAAATTCATTTTTGTAGTTAAGCAGGATGGCTTATAGAATTATACTGCTGATTTTGCCAGTCTACAGATGGGGCAGTTGATGCTCAAATTATTTCTTGCCCTTTTTAATTTGTTATATCTTTCTTTCTTCCACTTTTGCATGCTTATATCTGGAATCTCAACAATTAAAATGAAAAGAACAATATTTAATGGAGTTACCATTGTTGAATTCCTATTGTTGTGTTTGGTGAAGTTCTGTATCAATTCTATTTATTTTTACTGTTTTATATTAAGATAAAAATTTTAAAATTACCACTGAAGATAAGCTCATTCGCTGATGTATTCATCATTTAATTCCACAAGAAATCTAGAGAAAAACTAATGCAACAAATGCTGAAACTCTTTAAAGACATTGAAAATGCTGCAGTACTTTGGAAGTCATTCCTGGAAGTAAATATTACCATGATTCCAAAACCAGAGAAGAACCCAGTTGAAAAAGAAAATTAGAGGGCAATCTCTCTAATGAGTGTAGATGTAAAAATCCTTTAAAATGTACTAGCAGATTATAAGATTATACACTGTGACCAATTAGGATTTATTCTAGGGATGCAGGAATGGTTTAACACATACAAATCAATAAATATAATACAAAATATTGAACCAACCAAAGACAAAAATCATGTGATTATTTCAATAGCTGCAGAAAATAATGCATTTGACAAAGTCCGATATACATTCATGACAAAAACCATACAGAAAATTGGAACAGATAATCTTTTTTTTCCTGGTCGTTGAACTTATTCACCTTCTCTTCTTTTTTATTTTATTTTATTGAAGACAAAATAGCAATGAGGCTGTTTCAAATCAAATTAGAAGGACAGACTCAATAATTATCACATTGCATGTTGTTTTCATAGTAGTGATTTGTTGTACAAAGTGCATACATGATATTCTATTTACAAACACTATTAGAGCAGACCCCTCTAATCAATGAATTAAAAGAATGTAGCAGCATACTTATCTTTTTTTTAAAAAGCTGAATTATAATAGTTTCAATAATTAATACTTTTCACATTGTTATCTTCCCAGTGGGTATCCATAATACAAGAAGTTGACAGGATATCTTGTCCAAAAACTATTAATGCAAATCTTTCTTCTCATGAATTATGCAGAAGTATGGCATATTTATCCTAACTGTACTGTTTATACAAACACAGAATGGTTCTTCCTTTGTATCCCCCCTTCTTTTGTTTGGTCCTGTCAAAGATGTATATTCTATTGTTATTCAATTATTATAGGTGCTTGAATTCAGTGAAACAATCCAACACAGTCCAGCAGTCCACAATATTAGTGGGTTATCCGAAGAAGTTGTTGACTAGAGCCATTTACAGCTCAGCTTATTATTATGGCCTTATTTTATATACCTCATTTTTATATTATATAACAAGAAATGTAGCTTTTGTATCTGATGAGGTGAATGAAGTCCCCTCAGGGTTTATCCTGTAACCTTGTACATCACTCTGTACATCCTTTGTCAGTGTCAGCCATGTGGAGGAGTCACGGCCATTGCTTGAACAGTTTGCTCTCTGTGAAAGCCTGAGAGAAAGTTTTATCTCCATGTCTCTCCCCAGGCACACTATAGATCAATGATCTCAGTACTCTGTGGCCCCATAATCTCTTTGATGAGAAAATTTGGTGCACAACTGAGTTCCATGATGTTAGAGTACAGGTTCTTCTATGTCCTAAGTCTTCACTGACCTTGAAAGGCTCGGGCCAAAATGTTGGCTGCCCTTGAAGTCCTTCCATTTCTCCAATTTTTGATCTCCAAATTTAGGTTCTTAACCATCCAGAAGAGAAGCCGAATATTATCCTGGAACATATGGAATTCGCATTACCATAACTATTTGACTAAATTCTTTTTAATTGTTGTTATACGTTTCTTTTTGTATTTCTTCTTTTGATTTGTTATACTAGGGAGAGTATATGATATTTACACATGTGTGTCTGTTTTATTTCACTTGTAAGTATATGCTCAAGTGGCATCTACTTCAATATAAATGCTTTAAGTTTATCATTCTTTATAGCTGAGTAATACTCCATTGTATAAAAATACAACATCTTTTTCAACCAATCCTTATGTGATGGGCATCTTGGTTGTTTCCAAGATTTAGCTATCACAAATTATGCTGCTATAAACATAGGTACACATATATTACTATGATATGAAGTTTTCAGTTCCTCTGAGAAAATTCTCAGTAGGAGGATAGCTGGCTTGAATGGGATTTCCAGTCCTAGTTTTTTGAGGGGTATTCACACTGATCTCCACAATGGTTGCACCAGCCTATATTCTTACCAGCAGAGTAGAAGGGTTCCCTTTTCCCCACATCCTCTCCAACATTTATTGTTGGTTGATTTCTTTATGATAACCATTCTTTCTGGAGTGAGATGGTATCTCAGTATTGTTTTAAGTTGCATTTCATAGATTTCTAATGATGTGGAGCATTTTTTCATATATTTATTTGCTTGTTTAATTTCGTCCTCTGAGAAGTGTGTATTCATCTCAGATGCCCATTTCTCGATTGGGTCTTTAAATCTCAGGGCCCTAATTTATCTTAGTTCTTTATAAATTCTAGAGAGCAGAGCTTTGTCTGAGTGCTTATTACTTAAGATTTTTTGAAATTTGTGGATTGTCTTTTCACTTTGTTGACAATTTCTTTTGTTGTGTAAAAACTTCTCAATAAGAGTTGATCCCAGTTGTTAATTCTTTCAAGTGTTTCCTTTGTGAATACATGTTTGTTCATGAACTCTTTTGCTGCCCCTATGTCTTCAAGAGTTCATCCTACTTTCTCTTCCAGGCGATTGACTGATTCTGTTCTAATATTTAGATTTTAGCTTAGTGCATGGTGATTGAGCTGGGTCAAGTTTTAGTTTTTTGCATATATGAAGCCAGTTTTTCTAGCACCATTTGTTAAAGAGGCTATATTTCTTCCAGTAATCATATTTGGCCCCTTTGTTCAAAGATCAGGTGGCTGAATGTGTTTGTAGAGACCTCTGCATCTTCTAATCTATTCTATTGATCCTCAGGTCTATTTCATTGCCAATACCATTTTGATTTTATCACAGTGGCTTTGTAGTATAATTTCAAGTCAGGAATTGTGATGCTTCCTGCCTTGTCTTTGTTGGCCAGGATTGCCTTTCCTATTCTAGGTCTTTTCTGGTTCCAAGTAAATATTAGGAATGATTTCTCTACGTCTGGGAGGTATGCTGGTCGCAGTTTCATAGGGATTGTGTTAAATATGTACAACAATTTTGGGAGTATGTCCATCTTCAAGATGTTGGTTCTGCCTATCTAGGAGCAGGGAACATCTTTCCATTTTCTGAAATCCTCTACCATCTTTTTTCTTAGGGTACTGTAATTTTCTGTGAAACGATCCTTGACTTCCTTGGTTAAGTAAATTCCAAGGTATTTCATTTTTTGTGATGCTATTGTAAAAGGTATTGTTTCTCTACTTTCCCTCTCAGTGTGTATTTTACATGTGTAGAGGAATACGAGTGACTTTGGAATATTGACTTTGTATCCTGCTATTATAATGAATTTGTGTACTTGTTGCTTCTTGTTGGAGTGATTTTGGGTCTTCCAAGTAAAGTATCATGTCATCTGCAAATAGTGATAATTTAACTTCTTCTTTACCTATTTTTATTCCTTTTGTTTCTCAATGTTGTTTTAATTTGCATTTCTCATATGGCCAGTGCTGTGGAACATTTTCTCATGTATTTATTTGTGACTTATGTTTCTTCCTCTGAGGAGTGTGTATGCATCTCAGATGCCCATTTTTTGATTGAGACTTTAAATTTTAGTGGTCTTTTTAAAATGAAGTTCTTTATCTTTTCTAGATAGCAGAACTTTCTCTCAGTGATTGTTATGATATTTTTACAATTTTTAGGTTGCCTTTCACTGTGTTGTTGATTTCTTTTGACATGGAAAATCTTCTCAGTAGGATGAGATACCAGTTGTTGATTATTTTGAAGTATGTTCTGTGTAGTTTGATTTTTTGTTCCCAAACAGTCTGGCTACCCCTGTGTCTTCAAGAGTTCCTCCTACATTCTCTTCTAGATCAATTAGTGTTTCTGTTTTAATGCCTAAATCTTTAATCCATTTTGCGTTTAGCTTAGTACATGGCAATAGACCTGGGTGTAGTTTTAGTTTTTGTCATGTGGAGAGCCAGTTTTTCTAGCAACATTTGTTAAAGAGGCTATCTTTCTTCCAGTTAACATTTTTGTCCCCTTTGTCAAAGATAAGGTGGCTGAGTGTGTTTGTAGTTATAGCTCCATGTTGTGATCTGTTCCACTGATCCTCAGGTGTATTTTTGCCAGTACCATTGTAATTGTATCACAGTAGATTTGTAGTATAATTTCAAGTCAGGGATTGTGATGCCTCCTGCTTTGTCTTTGTTGCCTAGGATTGGCCTTGCTATTCTAGGTTTTCTTCTGGTTCCAAATAAATTTTAAGAAAGTGTTCTCTAACTCTGTGAGGTGTGTTGATGATATTTTGATAGAGATCACATTAAATTTGTGTAACAGTTTTGGGAGTATGGCCATCTTCACAGTGTTGATTCTTCCTATTCAGGATCAAGGAATATCTTGACATTTTCTGAAATCATCTTTGATCTCTTTTTACACAGTACTGTAAATTTCATTGAAAAGATATTTTACTTCGTCTGTTATATTAATTCCTAAGTATTTCATTTTTGGATGCTGTTGTGAAGGGTTTTGTTTCACTAATTTATCTCTCACTGACTTTGTTATCTGTATAGAAAAATGCTATTGATTTTTGGGTATTGACTTTGTATCCTACTATAGTAGTGAATTTGCTTATGAATTCTATAAGCTTCTTGGTGGAGTTTTTTTTCCAAAAAGAGTATCATGTCATCTGCAACTAATGATCATGTAACTTCTTTTTAACCTATTTTTATTCCTTTACTTCTCTGTCTTATCTAATCCCTCTAGCTAATAATTTCAAAACTATTTTGCTCTGGATCTTAGCCAAAAGGGTGAGAAGTGATGCAGAAGTATATTGAGTAGGAGTGGTAACAGAGGTTGTCCTTGTCTTCCACCTGATTTGTCAGTAAAAGCTTTCAGTTTTCCTCCATTTGGAATTTTGTTGGCTGTTGATTTGTCATAGATGGTTTTTATCAGATTGAGGTATAGGATATGTATTCTAATTATCTGTTGGTTTCTTTATTTTTTTTCCTATCAAGAATGAGTGTTCGTGCCAGGGAGATGGCTCAGTAGAATAAGTGCTTCCCTGGCAAGCACAAAGGTATGATCAATCCCTGCTCCTATCAATAAAAAAAAAAAAGGAGTGTTGGACTTTGTCCAAAGTCTTTTCTCCATCTATTGAGATGATCATGTGGTTTTTGGTTTTGGGTCTATTGATATATTGTTTATAAATTTGTATATGTTGAACCATCCTTGCATTCCTGGGATGAATCTTATCTGATTATGTGGTACTATATTGTTGATGATTTGCTGTATTCTATTTGCTAGGATTTAACATCTATGTTCATGAAGGAGATCGGCCTGTACTTATCTTTTCTGTTTGAATATTTCTCTGGTTTTGGAATTAGTTTAATACATGCCTCCAGGAATGAATTTGGGAGTATTGATTCCTTTTCAAATTTATTGAAGAGTTTGGGAAGAATAGGGATTAAATCTCTCAGTTTCTTGTAGAATTCAGCTGTGAATCCATCAGGACCTGGATTTTTCTTATTGGTAAGTTTTTGTTATTACATTTTCAATATCATTAGCTGATATTGGGTTATTCTTGATTTATGTTTTTACATCTTCTTGATTTACTTTGGTATTTACATATGTAGGAATCTGTCCACTTCTTCTGTGTCTTTGATCTTGTGAGAGTAAAGATTCTTTAAAATAGCTATTGATGATCTTCTGAGTTTCCACTCGATCTATGCTTATTGTAGTCTTTTCATTCCTTATTGCTTGAATTTGAAGTTTTTCTTTCCTCTTTTTGAGAAAGTTTGTTAGGGGTTTATTAATTTTAGTTAACCTTTCAAAGCTTTTTAATTTATTAATTTTTTGTATTGCTTCATTATCTCAATTGCCATAATTTCTGCTCTAATGTCTACTATTTCCTCCAATTTTTGGACTTTGGACTTAGTTGGCTCTTCTTTTTCTAGTAGCTTGAGGTGCAGCATTAGGTTATTTATTTGTTCTTATTCTGTTTTCTTAATGTGTGAATTCATATACATGAATTTTCCCCTGAGATCTGTTTTCACTGCATCTCACAAATTCTGGTGTTGTGTTTCAATTTTCATTGGATTGTAGATATTGTTTAATTTTTTTGTGTCATTTCCTGTGAATCCTATTGGCTGCTTAGGAGGGAGTTATTTAATTTCTATATGTTTATGGTTTTTTTGTGGTTTCTCTTATTGTTAATTTCCAGTTTTACTGCACTGTGATCAGATATCATGCATGGGATAACTTCTGTTTTCTTTCATATACTTAATTATGATCTATGGACTAGTATGTGGTCTACTTTAGAAAATGTCACATGTTAAGCTGAAAAGAATGTGTATTCAGATTTTATTCTGCGGAACAGTCTGCATTTATCCACTAAGTTCATTTGTTGAAAGTTTTGTTTCAGTTCTGCTACCTCTTTGGTAATTTTTTTCCTGTTCAATCTACCCTTTTGAGATAAGAGTGTTAAGCTTCTCTGTTAAGATTGGGAAATTGGTTTTTAGATTTTTCATGTCCATCAAAATTTGTCTCATATAGTTGGATGCTCCCATGTTTGGTTCATACATATTCATGCTTCTGTTATCTCTTCGTCTTGAATTTTTCCCCTGATCAGTATGTAGTGACCTTTATTTTGTTTGATTATTCTTTGTTTGAAGTTCACATTTTCTGTGGACAGAATTGTTACCCCTTCTTTTTTTGAGGTCCTGGGGTATGTAGTATTGTTTTTCATCCTTTGACTTTCAGACTATGAATTTCTTTAAGGATTAAATGTGCTGTTGTATGCAGCATATTGTTGGATTTTGTTTGTTAATCCACTCTGTCCATCTATTTTAAAAGATTGGTGATTTGAGTCCATTTACACTGGTTATAATAGTTAATATGTATTAACGTGGATTTGTCATGTTATTTTCCTATGGTTGGTTCCCAGCATTTCATGTTTCCAATTGTTTGCCTTGTGTGGTGAGTTCCTTTTGTTTTTGTTCTTGGAGTTGTGGTCATATTGGTCATTTTCTAGAATATCTTTTAGTACTCTTTGTAGGGTTGGTTTGGTCATCACGAATTGCATGGTATATCAGCCTGTCTTGGAACTTTGTTTTGGTCGACCTTGAAGTACTTCACTCCATGCTCTTCTTGACTTGATATTTGTGAGGAGAAATCTGCTGTTGTTCTGGTTTTTCCTTTAAATGTGATCTGTTTGCTTTCTCTAGAAGGTTTTTGTATTTTTTTCTTATGCTGAATTTCTGAGATCTTTATTATTATTTGTCTGGGTGTAGTTTTTTTTTTTTTTTTTTTTTTTTTTTTTTTTTTTTTTTTTTTTTTTTTTTTTTTTTTT
>PVKA01011656.1:0-49190 GCA_004027165.1 Ctenomys sociabilis | reverse complement strand
CACTTCGGAGGCAGATGCTTATTCTACTGAGCTATCTCTCCAGTCCTGGGTGTAGTTTTAATTGGATTGATATTATTTGGAGCTGTATGTGTCTCAGTTACCTGAATGTCAGATTATCTCCCTATATTTGTGAAGTTTTCTGCTATTACTTCTGCCCATATTCATTTTATGTCATTTGTGTTGGCTTATTCTTTCTCATTGATGCCTATTAGTCTTGTATTGTTTATCTTTGCATCGTCTTGCAGTTATTGAATTATTTCCTGCATCCTAGTTGTGTTTAAGAGATCTTTCCTTAATTTTTCACTGGCTACAGCAATGTCATCAAGGTCTGGAAGCTTATTTTCATTTTCATTCAAACAATTTTGCCAACTTTTAATGGAGTTTTTAATTTATTGTACATCTCTTTGAATCTGTTTCATGTATTCTATTTCTTTCCTAAATTTCTTACTCAAGGTCTCCATCATTTTTCTATTCTCTATTTTTAGCAGTGTCTTCTTTAGAAATGCTTAGTAATTCTTTCATTATAGTTATTCTTTTTTACACGGGAGATTATTTCTGATGTGATTTCCTCTATACCTTTTTGCAGTTGTTTCTTTATTTCAGTTGCTATTATTTCAGAGATTTCAGCTGTGTGACTACCTATTTCTTCTATGTTAGTGTCTGCTGAATATTTTGTGGGTAGGCTTAGGGACTCAGGTTGCATTTTGCTTCTTTGTTTTGTCATTTTCTATTTCAGAGGACTCTTTATTTTGATTTCTGTGATACCTTTTTGTGTAAGTTTGATAGTAGGTAGCTGTATCAGTACAATCAGAGCCTCTCTTAAATAAGACTGTTCTTTACATGTCTCTCCTATGGCAGTGATTCATATATATATACATATTGGCGGAACTGGAGATTGAACTCAGGCCCTTGCACTTGCCAGGGAAACACTTATTCCACTGAGCCCTCTCCCTGGCCCCAATTTTTTATTGTTATGTCCCAAGATATTGTCTTGTATATTAAGAGTGGGATATTGTTTTCTCTTTGATGTTATCTTACGTCTTTTGGTATATGCTTTGGTGATTTTGTTACTGAAGCACCTCCTGATATTGTTATCCAAAGCAGAACATGTTATTAATGCAGATGTGATATTCTAGTAACAGTAGTATAATTAGCAGTACTAATCACAGGAAGTGAAATTTAGAAATTGACAAACTTGTGTAACTATTGGTTTGTGTTTTAGACTAAAGGAGAAAATACAATAGTTGCATAACAAAGCAGACCATAAATTGGGAATTTGTATGTAAACTAGTTCGTTTGAGATCTATCTTGGCACTTCCCTGTCATGTACCTGGAGTCTGCTGGGCAGACTTATTCTCCTGCCACCTTCATTCCTTGAGGATCTTCCTGTAGGTTTGGTTATAAGTCTGGACCCTGCTGGACCTAGCAGTATACCTCAGCTCTCTGGGCCCAGCTGCGCATCTTAGCCCCTCTGAGAACCCTTCTGCCAAACTCAGACTCCATGTAGGGCAATGACTCTCCATTTCTCTGTGCTGTTGGAATTCCTCTATGCAGGCACAAATCCATCCCTAGGCCTACACCTATTTTTTATTCATCTTCAGTTGGTGAACATTTGGGTTGTTTCAAAGATGCAACTATTATGAATTGTGTTGCTATAAACATGGGTGTACATATATAGCTATGTACCTTATTTTGAATTCTTTAGAAAAGATACTGAGAAGAGGAATAGTTAGGTCAAATGGGACTTCC
This sequence comes from Ctenomys sociabilis, assembly GCA_004027165.1. Lineage (NCBI taxonomy): Eukaryota > Metazoa > Chordata > Mammalia > Rodentia > Ctenomyidae > Ctenomys > Ctenomys sociabilis. Next base: position 47,441 of record PVKA01011656.1, on the reverse strand, counting down.
AATCCTAGTTTTTTGAGGAACCCCCGCACTGGTATCCACAGTAGTTGCACCAGTCTACACTCCCATCACCAGTGGAAAAGGGTTCCTTGTTCCACACAGTTCATCTAGCATTTGTTATTGGTTGATTTCTTGATAATAGTCATTGATGGAATCTAACAGTTGTTTTAGTTAGTTTCTCTCCAAATACCAGTGATGTTGAACATTTTTATATATACTCATTTGCTATTTCTCTCTGTTCTGTTCTGTTCTGTTCTGTTCTGTTCTGTTCTGTTCTGTTCTGTTCTGTTCTGTTCTGTTCTGTTCTATTCTGTTCTATTCTTTCCTTTATTTATTTATTTTTTGGCGAAACCGGGTTTTGAACTTAGGCCCTTGTGCTTGCGAGGCAAGCACTTATTCTACTGAGCTATTTCCCAGGCCCAAAGATTTTCTTTTTTGGCAGAGCCAGAGATTGAACTCAGGCCCTTGCACTTGTCAGGCAAGCGCTTATCCTACTGAGCCATCTCCTCATCCCCTATTCATTCTTTAACAGAGTAAAAAGTAGTATTAAGACAGAAAATTACAAATGATACAGAATTTCACTAAGCAAAATATGAATTTCATAGTATTTGTTGTATTGCAGTGTTGTCATCAAATTAGTTGTTCATATTACAAGATATATGCATCAAAAATCAAAGAAGAAATATATAAGAAAGTAAGAATAGAGAAGAAGGGAAAAGAATTGAAAAAAAAAGGACAAAACAAATTAAGGATTAATTGGCCCTTTCCACAGACAAGCAGAAATCCACAGTACAGTTCTCCAAAGCATCCTGCTTACATAAATAGATATATCTTTTTCCCCTACTGCCTCTCCTTCTGCTCAATTTAGTAATTTTTTGAACAGGTTCATTCCACTTTCCCAGTATTTACTGTACCCTTCAGACTTTTCCTTTCAGGTTCTCACACTAAGGAGAAAATAAAATGTTTGTATATGTGGGTTGGATTTATTTCACTGAAAAATATAGTCTCTAGTTGCATCCATTTCCCAATAAAAGCTTCAAATTTATTATTTTTTATAGCCAAATACTCTACTGTGTAAAAGTACCACACCTTCTTTATCCATTCATCAACTAATGGGTATTTAGGTTACTTTTAAGATTTAGCTATGAAAAATTGTGCTGCTGTATGCATGGGTGCACATTTATCTCTGTAATATGGTGTTTACAGTTATTCTGGAAACATACCCAGGAGGAGAATAGCTGGACTGAATGGGATCTCCAATCCTAACTCTTTGAGGAATCTCCACACTGACTTCCTTAATGGTTGTACTAGTTTGCACACCCACCAACAGTGGAGAAGGGTCCATTTTTCCCCACAGTCCCTCCAGCATTTGTTATTGATTGACTTCTTAATCATAGCCATGTTGTTTTAATTTGCATTTATCGAATGACCAATGATGTTGAACATTTTTTCATATATTTACTTACCATTTGTATTTCTTCACCTGAGAAGTGTATATTCCTCTCAGATGCCCATTTTTGGATTGGGTCTTTGAATTTGGGGAGGGGACTGATTTTTTAAAATTCTTTTTTCTTTTAAATAATTTTATTGAGAAACAAGTAGCAATGAGACTGTTTCAAAAACCCATCAGCAGGACAGTTTCAATGATTAATACATTGCGTATTTTTGTCTTCTTAGTGGTTATTCACTGTACAAGATGCAGACATGATATCCTGTCCACAAACACTATTAGTATAAATCTTTCTGTGTTCCAGGTAGAACACCTTTGTTGGAGGGACATTCAGATATAATTTTTCCCCAGTTTGTGGGTTTTCTTTTTATGTTGTTGGAGATTTCTTTTGTGGCACAGTAAGTTTTCAAAAGGTGAGATCACAGTTGTTGATTTTGACTTATTTCCCATGCAATTTGGTTCTTGTTCATGAACTCTCTACCTACCCTTATGTCTTTTTTAAGATTTTGTCCTACTTCCTCTTCCAGAAGATTTAGTGTTTCTGTTTTAATATTTAAATATTTGATCCATTTTGACTGTGCATGGTGGTAGTAATGGCTCTAGTAATGGCATTCAGCATGTGGAAAGCCAGTTTTCCAGTGCCATTTATTAAAGAGGCTATCCTTTTTCTAGTGAATATATTTTGGTCCTTTGTTAAAGGTAAGGTGACTAAGTGTTGTGTCTGCATCTTCTAATCTGTTCCATTCATCCTCAGGTCTGTCTTTCTTCCTGTACCATGTGATTTTATCACAGTAGCTTCATAGTGTAAGTTCAGGTCAGGGATTTTGATGCCTCCTGCCTTTCCTTTTTTTCCCAGGAATGCTTCTGATACTCTGGGTCTCTTTGGATTTCAGGTGAATTTTAGGATGTTTTGTCTAGCTCTGTGAGATATTTTAATGGTATTTTATTTGGGACTTCATTAAATCTGTATAATAATTTTGGGAGTATGTCCATTTTCACAACGTTGGCTCTTCCTAGCAAGGAACAGGTAATATCTTTCCATTTCCTGAAATCTTTCTCTTTTCTTAGCATAATGTAATTTTCATTGTATAAAGTTTTTCCTTCCTTTATGACATTGATTGTTGAGTATTTCAATTTTTGGGATGTTATTGTGAATGGTGTGGTTCCTTAATTTCTCTTTTGGTGGATTCATTCTCTGTGTAAAAAATGCTGATGATTTTTAAAACATATTATTTACTTATTTATTTATTTGGTATAGAGTTTCACTGTCCAGCTTGGACTCATAGTATCAGCCCCTCCCCCCCCTGGCATAAGGATTACAAGTTTGCATCACCATAAATGATTTCGGTGGCCAGCCTGGCTGCATGGCATGTAGTACTGGGGATCAAACCCAAATCTATGCACTTGCCAGGCAGTAGCTTAGACTACTGAGCTATCTTTCCATCCCCATGCTGATGATTTTTGTGTGTTGACTTTGTATCCTACTACATTACTCGATTTGATTATTAAATCTATAAGATAAACCCTTAGTGGAGTTTTTGGGGTCTTCTGTGGAGAGTTTCGTGTCCTCTACAAATAATGACACTTTCAGTTTTTCTTTTCCAATTGTTATTCCTTTAGTTTCTCTCTTTTGCCTAATTTCTCTGGCTAATATTTCCAGAATTATATTGAATAGCAGTGAAGACAGTGAACATCCTTGTCTTGTAACTGATTTTTAAAATGAAGGCTTTCAGTTTTTGTGCATTTAGTAAGAGGTTGGCTGTTTGTTTGTCATTGATGGCTTTTCTTAGATTGAGGTAAAGATCATCTATTCTAATTTTCTGTAGAGTATTTTAATGAATGTAATGAGTTTGGACTTTGTCAAAAGCTTTTTCTGCATCTATTGAGATGATCATGTTGCTTTTGTCTGTGGCTCTATTGATGTGGCATATTACATTTATCTATTTGCACATACTAAACCATCCCTGCATTCCTGGGATGAATACCACTTGATCGTGTTATATGATCTTGATGATATGTGCCATTCTGTTTGCTAGTGTTTTATTGAGTTTTTTTTTTTTTTTATTTATGTCCATTAGGAGATTGGCCTATAATCCTCTATTTTAGTTGGATCATTCTCTGATTTTGATATTAGAATAATGCTTGCATCCAGGAAAGAATTTAGGAGAATTGTTTTCCTTTCAATTTAATCAAAATGTTTGAGAACAGTTATCAATAGATCTCTAAATTTCTTGTGAGATTCAGCTATGACTCCATCAGGACCTGGGCTTTTCTTTGCTGGTAGACTATTTTTCTTTTTCTGTATTTAGGACAAGGTCTACAGGGTCTACAGGGTCTAACTACATAGGTTGGAATCATAGTAATTCTTCTGTTTTCTGTCTCCTAATTGCTGGGATTACAGACATGCACCACCATACCCAATCTCAAGTGCTGGCACAGCAGGCCAGGGATCAAACCCTGGGCACTGTGCTCTGCTTAAGCAGGTGCGCTGAGCTATCAGGCCAGCCCTTTGCTAGTAGATTTTTAAATTTTATTTTCAATTTAATTTCCTGTTATTAGGTTGTTCACAGCTTGTATATCTTCTTGACTCAGCTTTGGTAGTTTGTGTGTGTATCTAGAAAACTGTTCATTTTTGTATTTTCTAACCTGTAAGAGTAAAGATTTTGGAAGTAGGTATTGATGATCTGAATTTCTATGGCGTCTGTAATGATTTCATCATTTTGATTCCTTATTGCATGAATTTTTTTCTTTCAGTTTTTGATAAGTTTGCATAGCGCTTTATCAATTTTATTCATTCTTTGAAAGAACCAAGTCTGTGAATAATTTATTCTTTATATTGTTTTCTTCATCTCCATTGCAGTAATTTTTGCTCTAATTTTTATAATTTTCTCTCTTTTTTGAGACTTGGGCTTGACTTCCTTTTCTTTTTCTAGGAGCATGGGGTATAGCATAGGACTGTTTAGTTGGATTTGTTGTGTTTTCACAGTGTGCGAATTTACCACTCTAAATTTCCCTTTTAAGATAGCTTTCATTGTATTCCACAGGTTCCAGGAAGTTGTACTTAAATTTTCATTCGATTGTAAATATTTTTGAATTTATTATTTAATTTCATCTGTGACCCACTGGATATGTAAGAGGTTTTTAATGAATTTCCATGTGTGTATTATGTTTTTGTGATTTCTTTTGTCAGTATTATCCAGTTTCATTGCACTATGGTCAGATAATATGCATGGGATTATTTCAATTCCTTCGTATTTACTTCAGCATGCTCTATGTGCTCCTGTATGCTCTACTTTAGAGAATATCCAGGGCCAGCGGAAAACAATGTGAATAATTTCATTGCTGGATGGAGCAGTATAAAGTTCTACTAAACTCATTTCTTCACAAATTTGGCTTCGTTCTATTATTATATTATTATTATTATTATTATTATTATTATTATTATTATTATTATTATTTGGGGAAAACCCCAAAAATTCCACCAAAAAGCTACTAGAACTGATAGGGAAATTCAGTAGCATAGCAGGATACAAAATCAATACTCAAAAGTCAATAGCATTCCTCTACACAGATAACAAGCACACTGAAAGGGAAACAATAGAAACAATACCTTTTACAATAGCACCGTAGAAAATGAAATACCTTGGGATTCACTTAACCAAGGAAGTCAAAGATCTTTTCACAGAAAATGACAACACCCCAAGAAAGGAAAAAGATTAGGATTTCAGAAAATGGAAAGATATTCCATGCTCCTGGATCGGAAAAACCAACATCGTGAAGATGGCCATACTCCCAAAATTGCTGTACAGATTTAATGCAATCCCTATCAAACCGCCACCAACATAACTCCCAGACATAGAGAAATCAATCGTAAAATTTATTTGGAACCACAAACGACCTAGAATAGCAAAGGCAATCTTGGCCAATCAAGACAAGGCAGGAGGCATCACAATTCCTGACTTGAAATTATACTACAAAGCCACTGTGATAAAATCAACATGGTATTGGCAACAAAATAGACCTGAGGATCAGTGGAATAGACTAGATGATGCAGAGGCATCTACAATCACACTCAGCCATCTGATCTTCGACAAAGGGGCTAAACAAGCCCACTGGAAGAAAGACAGCCTCTTTAACAAATGGTGCTGGAAAACATGGCATTCTCTATGCCAAAAACTAAAACTTGACCCAGCTCTATCACCATGCACTAAGTTAAAGTCAAAATGGATTAAAGATCTAAACATTAAAACAGAAGCACTCAATCTCCTGGAAGAGAAAGTAGGAGGAACTCTTGAAGACATAGGGGTAGGTAAACAGTTCATGAACAAACATATATTCGCATGGGAAGCACTTGAAAGAATCAACAACTGGGATCAATTCTTCTTAAGGAGCTGCTGCATGTCAAAAGAAATTGTCAACAGAGTGAAAAGACAACTCACAAATTTTGAAAAAATCCTAACTAATAAGCAATCAGACAGAGGAATACTGTCTAGAATATATAAAGAACTAAGATATAACCGGCCCCTCAAATTTAAAGACCCAATTCAGAAATGGGCACCTGAGATGAATATACACTTCTCAGAGGACGAAATTAAAGAAGGAAATAAATATATGAAAAAATGCTCCATATCGCTAGGCATCCGTGAAATGTAAATAAAAACAACACTGAGGTACCATCTCACTCCAGAAAGAATGGCTATCATAAGGAAATCAACCAACAACAAATGTTGGAGAGGTTATGGGGAAAAGGGAACCCTTCCGCACTGCTAGTGGGAATGTAGACTGGTTCAACCATTGTGGAGGTCAGTGTGGAGACTCCTCAAAACAGTAGGACTAGAAATCCCATTCAAGCCAGCTATCCCCCTACTGGGAATTTTCCCAAAGGAACTGAAAGCATTGTATCATAGAGATATATGTGTACCTATGTTTATAGCAGCGCAATGTGTGATAGCAAAATGTTGGAAACAACTAAGATGTCCATCACATGAGGAATGGTTGAAAAAGATGTGCTATTTCTGTATAATGGAGTATTGCTCAGCTATTAAGAATGGTAAGTTTGAAGCATTTATACTGAAGTGGATGCCACTTGAACATATATTCATAAGTGAAATAAACCGGACACACATGTGTAAATATCATGTAGTCTCCCTCATATAAGAAGTGCAAAGCAGAAATACAAATGGAAACGTACAACAACAAGTAAAATCAATTTAATCAGATAAGCCAAAGTGAATGGCATATGCTGCAGGATACTAATCAGCTTTTCTTCTGGATGGCTAACAACCTAAGTTCACAGATCAAAGTTGGAGAAATAGAAGAGCCACAAGGCCAGTGAACATTTTGACCCCAGCCTTTCAAGGTCCGCGAAGACTCAGGACATAGCAGAACCTGTACTGCAACATCATGAAACTCAGTTGAGCTCCAAATTTTCTGAACAAGGAGATTATGGAGCCACAGAGGAAAGAGATCAAAGTTCTATGGTGTGCCTGGGGAGAGTCACATGGAGATAAAACGTTCTCTCAAGCTCTCACAGAGAGCAAACTGGTCAAACATTGGCCATGACTCATCCACATGGATGACGCAGACAAAGGATCTGCAGAATAAGGTATAGGACTACAAGATAAACCCTGAGGGCACTTAATTGACCTCATAAGAAACATAAAGTACATGTGTTGGTATATAGGTCTTGCTCTGTGTAGGTCTTAGGCATCCAGCAGAAAAGAACCAAATGAATTATACATCCCGGGGCCATAATATTAAATGGCTATGGTCGACAACTTCTTCGGATAACTCACCATTGTCGTGGAATGCTGGACTGTGTTGGATTGTGTTGTCGAGTTCAAGCACCTAAGTTAGCTGAATGACAATTGAGTGCCCATGTTTGACAGGTGTAGACAAAGGAAGGGTTATAGAAAAGAAGAATCATGATGTCTGTGTATGGACAGTACAGTTGGGATAGATAACGCTATGCTTCTACATAATTCTATAAAGGGCAATATTTGCACTCATGGTGGTTAGACAGGATATTATGTCGGCTTCTAGTACTATGGATAACCACTAGGAAAATAACAAGGTAGAAAGTATTAATTATTGAATTTTTGATGTAATTCAGGTATAAAAAATAAGATGCCCAAACAGCTTCAGTCTCTTAGTTTACTGATGAGAGACATACGATATAATAATGTCTGTAAGTATAATATCATGTTTGCACCTTCTATGATACCAAATCATTATGAAAAGAGTTTGCAGTGTATTAACTTATCAAATCCATCTTGTTGAGGTATCTTAAAACTGTCTCATTGATATTTGTACTTCAATAAAATGAAAATAAAAAAAGAAGCAGAGACCTCTATGAATTCACTCAGCTACCTGAGTGAAGAAAGATAGCATCTTTAAAAAATGGTGCTCAAAAAACTGGCTTTCAACATGCCAAAAACTAAAACTTGACCCAGCTCTATCACCATGCACTAAGCTCAAGTCAGAATGGACTAATGATCTAAACATTAAAACAGAAACACTCAATCTCCTGGAAGACAAAGTAGGAGGACCTCTTGAAGATATAGGGGTAGGCAAAAAGTTCATGAAGAAACACATATTCACAAAGGAAACACCTGAAAGAATTAACAACTGGGATCAAGTCTTATTGAGAAGTTTTTTTTGCATGTCAAAAGAAATTGTCAACAAAGTGAAAAGACAACTCACAAGTTTTGAAAAACTCTTAACTAATGAGCACTCAAACAAAGCTTTGCTCTCTAGAATACACAAAGAACTAAGATACCTTAGTGCCCTCAAACTTAAAGACCCAATCCAGAAATGGGTATCTGTGATGAATGAACACTTCTCAGAGTACGAAACTAAAGAATTGAATAAAAGTATGAACCAATATTCCACATCACTAGCCATCTGTGAAATGCAAGTTAAAACAACACTGAAATACTATCTCACTCCAGAAAGAATGACTATCATAAAGAAATCAACCAATAACAAATGTAGCAGATGTGTGGAAAAGGGAACACTTCTCCACTGTTGGTGGGAATGTAGACTGGTGCAATCATTGTGGAGATCAGTGTGGAGACACCTCAAAACAGTAGGACTGGAAATCCCATTCAAGCCATCTATCCCCATTGTGGGAATTGTTCTGGAGGAACTAAGAAAATCATATAATAGTGATATATGTGTACCTAAGTTAATGGCAGTACCATTTGTGATAGCCAAATTTTGGAAACAACCAAGATGCTCTTCACATGAGAATTGGTTGAAAAAGATGTTGTATTTTTATACAAAGGAGTATTACTCAGCTATAAAGAATGATAAACTTGAAGCCTTTGTATTTAAGTAGATGCCATTTGAACATATACTCATAAGTGAGGGCCGGCGGTATAGCTCAGCGGACTAAGCGCTTGCTTAGGTAAGCGCAGGGACCAGTGTTTGATCCTTGGTTCCCCAAACCGCGCCGGCCCCGCCTTCGGGTGCGCTGAGCCGGCAATGCAATCCAGGCATGGTGGCGCGCGCCTGTAATCCCAGCACATGGGAGGCAAAAAGCAGGAAGATCACTATGAATGTGGGCACCAAAAAAAAAAAAAAAAGAAAAAAAAGCATATACTCATAAGTGAAATAAATCAGGCACACATTTGAAAATATGTTATAGTCTCCCTAGTATAAGAAATCAAAAGAAGAAATGCAAATAGGAAGGTATAACGACAACAAAAAAGAATTTAGTCAGGGTAAACTGAACTGCATATGTTGCAAGGTAATATTCACCTTCTCTTCTGGTTGGTTAGCAATCGAAATTTGCAGACCAAAAGTTGGAGAAATGGAAGGGCTGGAAGGTGAACTAACATTTTGGCCATAGCCTTCAAGTTCAGTGAAGACTCAGGACATAGGAGAACCTGTACTATAACATCATGGAACTCAGTTGTGCCCTAAATTTTCTGATCAAGGAGATTATGGAGCCACAGAGGAATGTGATCATTGATCTATAGTGTGCTTAAGGAGAGTCACATGGAGAGAGAATTTTCTCTCAGACCTTCACAGAGAGTAAACTGGTTGAGCAATGGCCATGACTTTTCCACATGGCTGACACTGACAAAGGATCTACAAAGTGAGGTACAGCGTTACAGGATAAACCCTGAGGGAACTTTACTCACCTCATCAGATACAGAAGTTATATTTTTTGTTATATAAGTCTTGCTTTATCTCAATCTTAACCATCCAGCAGAAAAGTATAAATATAATGTATACAAAATAAGGGCATTATAATAAACTGAGCTGTAAATGACTCTAGTCAAGAGCTTCTTCAGATAACCCACTATTATTGTGGACTGCTGGACTGTGTTGGATTTTTTTCACTGAATTCAAGCATCTATAATAATTGAGTGATAATAAAATACCCAACTTTGACAAGACTAAGCAAAAAAAGTGGGGATATGAAGGAAGATCCATTTTGTGTGTGTAGAAACAGTAGAGTTAGGATAAATATACAGTACATTTGTGTAATTCTATGAGAAAAAAAGATTTGCACTAATAGTGTTTGGATAGGACATCCTGTCTGCTTCTTGTACTATGAATAACCACTAGGAAGATAACAATGTAAAAAGAAGGGCATCTTGGTTGTTTCCAAGATTTGGCTATCACAAATTGTACTGCTATCAACATAGGTACACATATATCACTATGATATGATATATTGAAACTGTACTATAATTTATCTTTTAAAAATAAGTGTGCAGCTACATTCTCTTGATTCATTGAATAGAGGCATTTGCTCTAATAGTGTTTGTAAATGGAATATCATGTATGCACCTTGTACAACAAAAACCCACTATGAAAACAATGTTCAATGTATTAATTATTGAATCTGTCCTACTAATTTGATTTGAAACAGTCTCATTGCTATTTGTTCTTCAATCAAATAAAAAAAGCTGTCAACAAAGCTTTTGTGCATGTGGTGGTTGTGGCCCTGATTCACCAGGTTCTAGATGCTGCTGGTATTCTTCTGTTAGATTGTTGCATTGGGTTCCTGCACAGCTGCTACCCCTATGTGCAGGAGTTCATAGAACAAAGCTCAATAGACTCCTGAGTGCTGCCCATGGTCTGCCTATGTTCTCATGTGGTGGTATCCAGTGACAGTGAAAGCCCTGCATCTGCACACACTTGGGTCTACATGTCATAACTCACTGGACTCCCATGGATGTTGTTTGTATTTCTTCATTAGCAAAGTGTGTATTCATCTCAGAAGACACTGTTTGATTGGTTCTTTAAAATTGGGAGTTCTGATGTTTTTCAGTTCTTTATATGTTCTCGATAGCTATCCTTTGTGTTAGCAACATCTGAAAAACATTTTTCACACATTGTAGGTTGTCTCTTCACTCTGTTAGTGGTTTCCCTTGTTATGAAAAAGATGAGTTGCCAGTTGTTGGTTCTTTGTGATGGTTCCTGTGCACATAGGGGTTTTATTCATAGTATCCTTGCTTACACCAATATCTTTGAGAGTTTTATGTGTGCTATTTACCAAAAGACTTAACATTTCTGTTTTAATATTTAGATCTTTGACCCATTTTAAAGTTACTCTAGAGCATGGTGAAAGATATGGGTCCAATTTTTATCATTGGCATGTGCAGTGCTAGTTTTTCCAGAACAATTTATTAAACCGGCTATGCTTTTTCCAGTGAATGTCTTTGATATCTTTGTTGAAGATAAGGTGGCTAAGTTCGTCTGGAGTTGCTTCTGCATCTTCTAATCTTTTCCTTTGATCTTCACGTCTTTTTTTTTTTTTTTTTTTTTTTTGCCAGTACAATGATGTCTTTATCACGGTAGCTTTATAGTATATTTTCAGGTCCGTGCTTGTGATGTTCCCTGACTTGACTTTGTTGCTTAGAACTGCTTTTGCTTTTCTAGATCTCTTCTGGTTCCAAATCAATTTTAAGATTGGTTTTTCTAATTTTGTGAGATACATTATTGTATTTTGAAAAGTATTGTATTATATTAAGTCTGTGTAACAATTTTGGAACTATGACCATTTTCACTGTATTTCCTCTTCCTATCCAAGAGTAAGGGATATCTTTCCACTTTCTGATATCTGCTTTAATCTCCAGTTTTAGAGTTCTGTAGTTTTTATTATAGAGGTCTTTTATATTCCTCTGTACTTTGAGTCCTAGATATTTCATTTCTTTCCCTGTATTTAGGACAGTGGCTACAGGGTCTCACTATGTATATCAGAGTCATAGTGATTCTCCTGTTTTCAGCCTCCCAAGTGCTGGGATTTCAAGCATGCACCACCACACCCAGCCTCAATCACCATCTCAGCACACCCTGGGTGTGGGGCTGGCACAGCACACCCAGAATTGAACCCTGGCCACTGTGCTCTGTCTAAGCAGGTACTTTAGTCCACTGAGCAATCAGGCTGGACCTGATATTTCATTTTTTGAATGCTATTGTGAGAGGTTTAGTTCTCCAATTTCTCTCTCATTGAGTTATTCATATACAGAAAGGATGTGGATTTTTGAGTGTTGACTTTTTATTCAGGTATGCTATTGAATTTGCTTATTACATCTAGCAGTATTATAGTGGAATTTTTTATGTCTTCTGTGTACTAGCATGTCATCTGCAAATAATTCTTTTAACTTCTTCCTTTTTCTATCATTATTCCTTTTATTTCTTTCTCTGGTTTAATTTCTCTGGCTAAAGTTTCCAGGACTATGTTGAATGAAAGTGCAGACAGTGGTCATCATTGTCTTGTGCCTGATTTTAGAGAAAAAAAACTTTTAGTTTTTGTCCATTTAGTATAATATTGGCTGTTGCTTTGTCATAGATGGCTTGTAACAGATAGAGATAAAGGCTATTTCAATTTTCTGTAGGGTTTTTATCATGAATGCATGCTGGATTTTGTCAAAAAGTCCAGCTTCTTTTGCATTTATTGAGATGATCATATGATTTTTGTCCTGGGCTCTGTTAATAAGATGTATTACATTTACAGATTACATTACTAATGGAGGTGGTACCAGCTCTTAATTCTGAACTCAAGCATCCCTCCTCCAAGATGCTTTCTGCCTGGTTGCTCTCCTGTTTGCAATCATTGATCCTTCTCCTGATCACTGCCAGCTGATATAGACTTTATATCTGCTGGTCTTCTTCACTGCTGCATCTATCTGTGAGGGCTTGTGAGGTGCGGCCAGCACTCACCAATAGCATCTGGGTGTCAAATCTCAGAGAGGTTCTTTCTCTGCCATTCAGGAGTTTTCTTTCATCCCAATTACAAACTTCAGGATTTTTGTTGATTCTTCTCTCCTTTTCAGGTACCCCACCCAGTCAATCATCCTGGCTCATAAAATATACCACGTGAAAAAAACCTGTAAATATAATTTCATGTATGCACCTTGTACAATACCAAAACATTATGAAAACAGTTTGCAATGTATTAATTCATCGACTCTGTATGGTTAAGGTGTCTTGAAACTGTCTGATTGACATTTGTATTTTAATAAAATAAAAATAAATGGAAAAAAAATATACCACGTGACTGCTTCTTAATCACCCTTCCACCATGAATATTTGCTCACCTAAGATACCGCTATTCATCATTCCATACTGTTTTTTCTCTCTAGCTTTGTGTGACACATATTTCTTGACTTTTCTCTCTGCCTCTAACCTCTACCACCTCCACACTATTATAAATAACTCCTAGCTCAGAAGTACCAAGGCAGCACACATAAACAATCTTATGATTTTTACAGTTCTGTTGTTTTGCCAAACTACCTTCTAAAGGTTTTCACAATCTGTACTTTCACTGTGTTATTTCTTACAACTTCTTTCCTCTTCCTCTTCTTCTTTGTCCTCCATCCTCCAGTTTGGTTTTGTTCACATTCTGTGTGTTTAATACTATGTGCTCTAATCTGGCTTTTTGTAATCCATAAAATAAAGCTTGATGCTTCTAAATCTGGGCTCAAAATGTGCACTCTGCCTGAAAAGACTTCTGTTCACATCTCAATCTGTGATAGCCTATTCAGATTGCAAGTTCACATATAAAGTTAATTTAACATCGTTAATAATTCATATTCATGGACCTTTTGTACATTATAGCTTGTGTATTAAAACACCTCCTAATACTGTTTTGAGTTTGTTTACTTGAAATACTGTGAGCATCCAAAATGTAACTGATGTTCAATTGATGTTTTGTATGAACTAGTGAAGTTAATATCTTTAATATAGCCAACACATTAAGTTATATTTAAGAATAAATTTTAATTATATACCATACTTTGGGTTATAGAATATAAAACAAACAGTAATGCATTGAGCTTAGAGAAAAGGAGACATAGAGCAGTCTCTTTTATTTGTGAGGGATATGTTCCAAGATCACTAAGGATTCTAAAATATGGATACTACTAAAACCTATGTGCATTATGATTTTCATATACATACATCCTTATGATAAAGTTTAATTAATAAATTGGTCACAGTAAGAGTTTAACAACAGCTTAAAATTGAAAGAGAAAAATATACTGTAACAGGTTCTTTCTCTCTCTCTCTTGTAATGTAAGATTTTGGCAGCTACAGTGTATAATTCTTTTTCCATAAGTTAATAATTTTCATCTTTTTACTTAGAAGAAACACTTCATGGCTTCTCGTTGGAATAACACACAAATGGCCAGCTTCTTTGAAGCATTGGTAAGTAAGGTAAGGTAAAGACGTATTTAATGCCAGTCTGCAACATGGTAATAGTTAATCTGGTAAATGAGATGGGTACTGAATGATTGGTGAGAAGGTAGTATAGCTGGTATGAATACACTGTATGAAGGGAAAATTCACACCTAGAAATTGACAGAGGAGGAAGACTTGAGACTTAATCACATTACTCTGCAGCATGTAATTTTGAGTGTATGAATTATTTACTTCTGGAATTTTCCATTTATATTTTTGGACCATCATCAACTGTGAGTACCTGAAATCATAGATGGGGAGAATATTATAATTCTAAGGAAGTAACTCAGGAAAAAATGTGGGGAGCCTTTGTGAAAGGTGTGAATAGAAGCCAGAAGTGTATATTATTTAAAGAGAAACTATCCCATTTTAATATTTTATCCCTGTTATTCTCTTTTTATAAATAGGAAAACTGGTGTGATTTGATGCCAAAATGAGAAAATATTTGAGGAAAATCTTGTGAAAAGTTATTGAAGAAGTTGAAAATTTCTACTTTTTATGTTAGTTATGGGTGTTATAACTGATCTTTTATAAATGTCACTTCTTGGTGAATACTTCTTATAATTGAATTCAATATGTAAATAAAGGATAAAAGAAAGTGACAGTTCTATTTTACTTACTTAACTCATTAGTCCATTTGGACAATTTATCCATATTCTATAAAATGTCACCATCTGCTGGGGAAAGAAAAGATGTGCAATTCAACATTAGGTGAAATGCTATTCCACATAGGCCAGATTATGTAGAACTAGAGAAGTTTTCTTAGTAGCAGAATGATTACCATGGCTCAATTTATAAAAATGCAACAGATTTCATAGACAAACTGTCTTAGTTATAAAACAGAGGCCAACAGAGACAAACATCAACACACTCCTGGGCCTGTTAACTTTAAATATTTCATGTCACTGCATTTTGGCCTCCATTGTTATAGAAAAAAACATAACTTATATTCTCTTCTGAGTCATTCAATGACTTAAAAGTGCTTTTTTTTCCCTAAAAACCATGACTTCATTTGGGTCTATAAATGCCCAATAGGTAACTAAACTTAGAATAAAGTTTTATTTTTATTTTGTGAAACTCCAGGTCAAAACCTTTGCAGCTCTGCATAAAGGTAGGGTAAGCATTTAGGATGTGTTTGCCTAGAAGTTGGAAAAACAAGGTTTATTCATTTTAAATTTATTTAACCTATTTCATTATACTTCAAGACTGAGGTCACTTGGATATGAGATTTATAAGGACATTCATATCTATTTTCCAGAATCTCCATTGCCCTAACCTGCAGTCACCCTCAATTCCTAGACATCCTCACACAATGGAGATTGTCCACTTTCAAGTCATAATGGTCTTCCCAGTTACCTCTTCATGGCAGTTAGGGAAATTTCTTCAAAAGGGGTACAGTTAATGTAGGCATAATGTAGGCAAACTGATAGGGTTAGGTCTTTGAAAAAAAGGCAGAACACATACAACTGTGTGCAGAGTTATGGTCCTTAAAGGGTAGCCCTCAAGACAAAAGTAGAATATACTTCCCATAGAGATGAACAGCAATGATTGATATTCAACTACTTTTATAAAACAAAATGGGAAGATGGGGGAGACCAGATAATGAGACATAATTGGCCTCTGAGCAATAAGGAGAAAAGCAGTTTCAAGTGTGTTGACACATTGTGGGTTCAAGAGAAAAGTGAAAAAAGGTCAGGTTCAGTTATTTATCCATGCCTTATGGATGTTGGGAGACAGAGAATCCTATGTTTCTCTAATTGTTTGTTTCTATGTCTGAGTGATAGCATCTGAGGCTGGGTAAGTGAAACACTTGTTGAAAGGAGATGTCTTAATTACTTTTTTTCTCATTGCTGGGACAAAATACCCAATGCCCAAAATTAAAGAAGGAAAGGTTTATTTATCCCACAATTTGTAGAAGTTTCAGTCAGTCCACACTCAGGTGGCTCCAAAGCAGAATGGCACATGGCACAAGGCAGTAGTTCATGGTAGTAGAAAGCAGCAAGACAGCAAGAGAAAAAGGGAGGAGTAGTGGCAACAAAGACAACAGAGAGCATGTCTGCTTCCTTTATGTTGTGTTCAGGTTATCTGCCCCAGGTCGGTAGTAACACTCACACCCATAATCCCAGCACTGGATCATGAATTAATCACAATATCTGGAAGCTGCTGTATGACTGCAGGAGGCTTGTGGTGACAACTAGACACAATCCGCAACATGAGACAAGTGCCTCCTGGCACCCCACATTTTAACCTAATTCTGTGTCTCTTTGTTTTTCATACTCATTGGCTCCTAGTCAGGTACAAAACTTATAAACTGGCTCCTACACATTTGACAGAAAATCAGTTAATCTGATACACAATTTCAACATAATAAAAGTAAAAACTGTGATCGTTATAATGGATGCACAAAATAATTTGACAGAAGCTAGCATCCATTTGATTTAAAAAACTAGGGAGTTGTAGATTAGCTCAGTTGTTTAAGTGGCTGCTGGGGCAAACCCAGTCAGGCACAGGGGACTGTGGCTCGATCCGCAGCTCCCCATGCCTTACCAGACCTGCCCTTAAGGCAGCCTGAGCCAGCCAAATAAATAAATAAACAAACAAACAAATAAATATTAGAACCGTCAACAATCTAGGAATAAAGAAAATTTCCTCTATCTCAGAAGGAGCATCTCTGAAAAAAAAGTTTATATTCAATAGTGAGAGATGAAAAATTTCCCCTTATGATCAGGAACAATGCAAAAAATTTTGACTTTTTTATTTATTCATTTATTTTTCTTTTTATTTGTGGTACTGGGGATTGAACTCAGGACCCTGCACTTGCCAGGCAAACACTTATTCTACTGAGCTATCTCCCTGTCCCCAAAATTTCCTATTTGATTGCTTTTACTCATCACTGTACTGGAAGTTTCAGCCAGGAAAATCTGACAAGAAAAAAAGACATCCAGATTGGAAAGGAAGAGGAAAACCTAAATTTCCCACTTCCCCAAAGCTGATCCATGGGGTTCTGAGGGAGAAGGAATGAAAAGCCACACAGCCAAAATACTTGAAAGGATAACAGTGAAAATAACAAAACAGATTGATAATGTGCTTGAAAAATTCAAAGAACATACAAATAAACAGATAATAATGTTAATAAAATAAATGGTCGGTGGGTCTACATAAGACACTAATAAAAAAAAACTAGTGAAGATAAAGAAATGAAAAATAGGAATGACCAGAATTGAAAAGAATTGGAGTGCCTAAAACAGTTCCAAACAGAAGTGTAGAAGATTAACAATTATATTGAAAGAATGAGCAGAAAAAGTACACTATGTGAGAACCAAGTGTCAGATCTAGAAGATGGGGCTGTGATTTGTGGTCAATTAAGAAATGTGGTACCTTAAAAAAAAGACATCATAGCAAATGGTACCAACAGCTGCTAGATAACACAAAGAAGATTAAGATTAATTGGAATTAGTGAAAAATCAAAAAAAAATTAATTAAAAACTATTTAGAGAATGGTAGAAAATTTTCCAGATATGGAAAAATAATTTAACATATAGGTAAGCGAGGCTTACAGAAACCCAAACTATGATGAGAAAAGAAGTACTGTACAACATATCATAGTGTTAAAATGTCAGGAATCTACTGTAAGAACAGAACCTTAAAAGCTGTTAAATAAAAACAATTGTTCACTTATACAGGAAAACCCATCAGCATTATGGCAGACTTCTCACAACTTGGAGTGAAGTGTTTCAAGTCCTAAAGATAATAGGAAGAGTAGAGACCTTCTTGAAATGTGAAGGGGTCCAAGAAACTGCAGAAGGTAAGAAGGAAAAAAGGAAGAAAAGGGTGATGGAAAAAACAAAATTAAAGGAAAAAATGGAAATAGAGCCTTTTTTTCTGCAGAACCGTGGATTGAACTCAAGCCCTTGCACTTGCCAGGCAAGCACTTAGTGTACTGAGCCATCTCCCCTCCCCAGCCCTGGAGATAGAGCTTTAGCAAATGAAAAAGAGACCAAGGGTTGAAAGGAAATGGTGGGAGGGAATGGTTAGAGGATGGAAAAAGAATTAAGATGTACATGTATCAATTTTCCATGAAAAATGTCATCATTATGAACTATGATGTTGTACTGGTAAAAATAAATAAGAAAAAGAAGTAAAGTGTTTGAAGACATATGATTTTGCATATGGCAAAAAAACTAAGGAAAATATGCATACAGATAACACTCATATAAGTAATAAATGACTTTAGCAAGTTCACAGAATACAAAGATCATAGCAAAAACAATTAAAATACTAATAGAAGAACTATTCATAATACCATCAAAATAGATTATATAGTACTGAATTTTTAAGAGGTGCAGTAATTATAAACCTGAAACAACAAAACACAGCTCAGCTGAAGGGTGACTTTAAAAAACAGACATGCTCCTGCCCAATATTGTTATATTAGTAGTACTATTCAAATAATACACTCTGAAAACAATCTCAATTAAAATCTAGCAGTTTTGGTGTATAGGTCTTGATCTATCTTGGTCTTAATAATCCAGAAGAAAAGTATAAAAATGAGGTATATAATAAACAGTACAGTTAGGATAAATATACCATGCTTCTGCATAATTCTATGAGAAGCAAGATTTGCACTAATAGTGGTTGGACAAGATATTATGTTGGCTTCTAGTACTATGGACAGAAACTGGAGAGATAACAAGGTAGAGGGTGTTAATTTTTTTTTTGTCTTTTTGAGACAGGGTCTCACTATGCAGTTCAGGCTGACCTCGAGCTCACTTTGCAGCTCAGGCTGGTCTCGAACTCACAACAATCCTCCTGCCTCAGCCTCCCGAGTGCTGGGATTACAGGCATGAGCCACCACACCTGGCCCGAGGGTGTTAATTGTTGAATCTGTGATATAAATCAGCTGTAGAGAAATAATATAGGTATATAGCTGCACTCTCTTCATTCACTGATTAGAGACATCTGCTATAATAATGCCTGTAAGTATAATATCATGCATGCACCTTGTATGACACTGAAACATTGCGAAAACATTTTGCAGTGTATTCATTTGTTGAATCTGTCCTATTAGTCTTGAAACTGTCTCATTGCTATTTGTTCTTCAATAAAAATAATTTTAAAAAATCTAGCTATTTTTTTCCAATACTGACTTATTCATCATCAAAGGTACATGGAAATGCAAAGGAGCCTGGCTACCAGTATGATTACAATAGGGATTTATATGAATAGAACAGAATTTAAAGCACCCCAATAAATACTTCCACTATGATACATCCATTTCAACAAAGACTTTCAGCAATTTAATAAGGAAAAGATAATCATTTCAATAAATATTGCTGTTATAAATGTATACCCACAAGCATGAATGTCTTATTACTATAAGAATTTAATCCATAAATAATTTAAATAACTTTGATATAGACAAAGAATTTTTGGATACTACACTAAAACATTCTGTAAAAGCAAAAAAATTTGACAAATTGGACTTCATCAATGATTAAAACTTTTATACCCCAAAGATACTGTTGAGAAAATGAAAAACAAGTCTAGAAAAGACTTTGAAAATAGGTTATGTGATAAAAGATAGGTATGAAAAATATGCAAAACATTCTTTTTTATTTTCCATAATTTTATTGAAGAACAAATAGCAATGAGACAGTTTCAAAACAAATTAGTAGAACAGATTCAATAATTAATACATTGCATATTGTTTCCATTGTGGTTTTTGTTGTACAAAGTACAAACATGATATTTTACTTACAAATACTATTAAAGCAGATGCCTCTATTCAATGAATGAAGAGAATGTAGCTCTATACCTATCTTTTTCTCAAAGATGAATTATAGTACAGTTTCAATAATTGATATTCAATTATATGAGAAGCAAGATTTGCACTAATAGTGGTTGGACAAGATATTATGTTGGCTTCTGGTACTATGGACAACCACTAGGAAAATAACAAGGTAGAAAGTATTAATTATTGAATCTGTGATATAATTCAGGTATGAAAAATAAGTAAACAGCTATGCTCTCTTAATTTACTGATAAGAGACATCTGCTATAATAGTGTAAGTATAATACCATGTATGCACCTTGTACGATACCAAAACATTATGAGAACAGTTTGCAATGTATTAATTTATTGAATCTGTCCTGTTAATGTGTCTTGAAACACTCTCATTGATATTTGCACTTCAATAAAATAAAAAAAGAAACAATTAATTGATATTTTTGCACAGTTATCTTCTTAGTGGTTATCCAGAGTACAAGAAGCAGACAGGATATCCTGTCTAAACACTATTAATGCAAATTGTCTTCTCATAGAATTAGGCAAAACTACTGTATATTTATCCTAACTGTACTGTTTTTACAAACACAGATTGGCTCTTTCTTTGTATCCCCTTTTTTTGTTTTGTCCTGCCAGAGATGGGTATTCTATTGTCATTCAATTACCACAGGTGTTCAAATTCAGAGAAACAAAATAACACAGTCCAGCAGTCCACAACAGTAGTAGGGTATCCGAAGAAGTTGTTGACTACAGCCACTTACAGATCAGCATATTACTATGGCTTTATTTTATATAACACATGTTTATACTTTTCTGCTGGGGGGTGAAGACAGAGATAAAGCAAGACCTATATAACAAAAAATATAACTTTCTTATCTGATGAGGTCAGTGAAGTCCCTTCAGCGTTGATCCTATAACCCTGTATATCACTTTGTAGATCCTTTGTCAGTGTTAGTCATGTGGATGAGTCACAGTCAATGCTTGACCAGTTTACTCTCTGTGAGAGACTGAGAGAAAGTTTTCTCTCCATGTGACTCTCCCCAGGCACACTATAGAACTTTGATCTCTTTCCTCTGTGGCTCCATAATCTCCTTGTTCAGAAAATTTGGAGCTCAATTGAGTTCCATGATGTTGCAGTACAGGTTCTCCTATGTCCTGAGTCTTCGCTGACCCTGAAAGTCTAGGGCCAAAATGTTCACTGGCCTTGTGGCTCTTCTATTTCTCCAACTTTGACCTGTGAACTTAGGTTGTTAGCCATCCAGAAGAAAAGCTGATTAGTATCCTGCAGCATATGCCATCCACTTTGACTTACCTGACTCAATTGATTTTACTTGTCGTACGTTTTCTTTTGTATTTCTGCTTTTCTCTTCTTATACTAGGGAGATTATATGATATTTACACATGTGTGTCTGGTTTATTTCACTTATGAGTATATGTTCAAGTGTCACCCACTTCAATATAAAAGCTTCAAGTTTATCATTCTTTATAGCTGAGTAATACTTCATTATATAGAAATAGCACATCTTTTTCAACCATTCCTCATGTGATGGGCATCTTGGTTGTTTCCAAGATTTGCTATCTCACAGTGCGCTGCTATAATCATAGGTACACATATATCACCATGATACAATGTTTTCAGATCCTTTGGGAAAATTCCCATTAGGGGGATAGCCGGCTTGAATGGGACTTCTAGTCCTACTGTTTTGAGGAGTCTCCACACTGACCTCCACAATGGTTGTACCAGTCTACATTCCCACCAGCAGTGGAGAAGTGTTCCCTTTTCCCCACAACCTCTCCAACATTTGTTATTGGTTGATTTCCTTATGATAGCCATTCTTTCTGGAGTGAGATGGTATCTCAGTGCCATTTTAACTAGCATTTCATGGATGGTTAGTGATGTGGATTAGTAGATTCTAACAGCCCATACAGTCTGGGTTGGAAAAACTCATTGGTGCATCCTTTAATTCCTATATGGCATATCCAAACTATAAGTCCATTCCCCTATTGTTCAAGCATTGGTTCTGCAGAATCAGGACATGGGGAGAGTTTAGCTAAGGTCTTGGACTAGATGCTTCCGCAGCCTGGGGTTTGTCTACTGTCCTCTGGACACTGTCCTAAGACTATTAACCACATCCTTCCTAGTGACTGTGAGGTGTGAAAAGGTGGTTATCTGGTCACCTCTCCCCTAGAAATAAAGAAGTTGGTATTTCTAACCCAGGCTGTCATGAAAACATGCACAGGAAGTATATAGTGGTCAGTAATTTATTACTTTCCTGCTGAAATGAAGAGCAGCTCACTTATTTGAGACTTAGGGTCATTTTCTAAGATATCAGTGTACTGAGCTTACAGTGATCGGTTGTAACTCACCCCAACCACACGGAAAATGCAAGTTAAATTATTGAGGGACACGGAAACTGGAGACAGAGCTACGTCCAAGTGGAAATTAAAGTTTTGATTATATGATCACCTCTTATATTTGCACCTGTGAAAAGTGCCTGACATGTGCTATAGGTAGTACAGAAGGCACAATGGTGTGCCTGGACAGGAAACGGTGTCTTCTTGTTACCAAGCAATTATAGCAAACATAAAGGACACACAATAGAAAACTTTCCTGAAGGCCACATTGCCACTAGCTGACAGGTTGAGGACAACAGCTCTCTGCTACTTTTCAAAGCATTTTCAGAAGGGCAGAAACCAGATTTTTGCCAGGATCCCTTCATCTGCTGGAAGAGGATCAGACACCAGGGAATTTTCCTTCTTTTGGGGAGGATTCCAGTCCTGCAGCCCAACTCCAAAGGTCCTCCACGCGCAGTCCAGCTCCAGCCAGAACCCCAGGGTCATAGGCTGAGCCCCACCCTATTTGGGTCTGTCACTGCAGGCCCCGCCCTAGTGCCCCAGCTGAAGCGGGTGGTGGCGCCACCCACCTTTTCGAATTCCCGCGAGCTAAAGGGGCGAAGGTGTGGCTTGTGGAACGTACCACATATGGGGCAGGAGGTTTCATTCAGTTTGGAAGCCGGCGGGAGTGGGACCGATGAGAGTTGCGAGGAGCCTGCTTCTCTCTCGCCACTTAGTGTCACTTTCCCTGGCCTTTAGTATGACGCGCTGTGGAAAACTGTGTACACTCTTATCGCTCTTTCTTGCTTCAGTGCTATACTATAAAAACCATAACCTCAGATCGAACCCTTATTATCCACTAACAGTGGTAAGTCCTTCTCGATAGCTACTGCGCGCGCGCTATGCAGTGAGCTGGTATCTTAGGGTGACGGGAAGCGGAAGTGCTCAGAAGACCCAGCCGGTTGGACTCCGGTAGCTCTGGTTGTTTGCTGCTGATCTTTGGGGCCTTGACAGAGAAGTAAGGGGAGGGGTGGTGTGGTGGGTTTTGTTAGGAGGGGTGGCGTGGCCGAGAAATCGTGGGTTGGTGGGCCCGTCGAGTCGTATTCAGATCGTGGATCTCTAAGTGGTAAATGCGTTGAGACATTGAGTCGTTAAGCGACTGTTTGTCAGGTATCAGGTACAGGCCAGGCGCTAAGGCAGATTTTCATATTCATCTTCAGGGAAGTCTGTCTGGTGCGGTAGTGCTGCGACTAGCTTTATTGCAGACAGGAGGCACAAGAGTGGTTGACAGCAGACCCAAATTACGTAGTTAACAAATCCAACATATCCTTTTTCTTTCCCACATAGCCCTTTCTTTTTATAACGTACCCTATTTTTTTTTTTTTTTTTTTTTTTTTTTTTTTATCATGTCCCTTTGTTTCCTGTCCGGTCCCATGTTAGGTTATAATGTCTGAAGGAGAAGAGAAATCGAGATTTTGTTTTGATATATTTCCAAACCATAGGTACGTAGAAGGCACTCAACTTGTGTTTTAAATGAATGCAAGTGGCACAGCAGTGTGTCAGTTTGTTCTAGACCAGGGCTCCTAATACTGCAGCTTTAAGCTCAGTGGTGTTAGCTGAACTATTAACTGTTGAAATTCAAATGAGACACAATACATTTTGTTTAATAAAACCTTTAGTGTTTATTCACCTTTGCCCCACGGAGCATAGCCTAGGGCTTGCTAATGGAATATGGTTATTGATATTTCCCGGGTAAAGTGCATACCTGAAACCACTGCTCACCAACCAGACTATCTAGACCCTAGTTTTTTCTCTTAGCTCAAGAAGCACCAGTTTGTAGCCCCAAGAGGTCAGTTGACTGGTGGTAGGCAAAGATCTGTTGCTTCAGGTAAGCCAAAATTATCTTTCAGTCCCTTGGCTCTGGTAACAAGAGAGCTTCTCTGAGGTGTGTGGGAGAAGCCTTATTCCACAGCCCAGGTCCTTGGGGCAGAGGCAGGAGGCTCACAGGACAGCAGTCAGCTGAGAGAGCAAGGCTGGCTGAATTTATAGGCACCTGAAAGAGCCAAGTGCCAGTGGGCAGTTTGATTCCTGTTATGGGAGAGAGATGAAAGTGGCAGCTGCATGGTGACATAGATGGGGCAGCTGTACTCCATGGGGACAGCAAAGGCAGGATGAGGCTGCAAAGGCCACATCCAGCCTCAGAGCACTGTCCTCTCCTAACTATGTTAGTGCATAGCATGTTCTCTTGCCATTGGTCTTTCTGGATTTGAGTCAGTCCTTTAGTATCAACATCACACCTGTCTCCAAGGCACATGCTAGATCTCCCTCTGTCCTGACCAAAGTGCAGAAAGTAGTATTTTGTAGTCACAGGCTTTGGAATTTCAGAGTGATTCACAAGTTTGCTTACACTCAGCTCTGTTCCCTCCTTTTTGATGTGTTCTGCAACTGGACCTGAGGATGTTAAGCTCCATGGAGCTGAACTCTGTTGTCCTGATGCTCCTGTGGTGATTGCTGTGGTTTAAATGGTTCCTCTGCTTGAAGCTTCTTGTTGAAACTTTTTTTTTTCATAACTACAAAACAAGGAACAGTGTGTCAGTCAAAGAAACTGGTGGGAAAGGAAGCAATGATGAGGGACAAGGTACTTAGAAGGTCAGTGAAGAGTAGAGGGCCAGCAGGGCAAGTACAGTGGTTTCCAACTGCACATAAAACTGATTGTGCTGGGCTGTGATTCATCTGCCTCCAACTTCCCTCTCCCTCAGCTCTTTGTAGTCTCCTTACCCTGAACTACATCAAGACAGCCTTATCCACAGTTTGCTGAGAGTCTTTTCACCCCAATTCAGTGTGATGATAGATAATTTTTAATCATTTTAAAGTTTTATTTTGGTGGTAAGTAATATCCATTGTCAAAAATGAAATAATAAAAATACAAACTAAATCAAAATCATCATTCAAAGGTAACAAATATCAACATTTTAATAAATGCTCTTTTGGACTTTATATGTGTACATATTGATTAAGATAAGTGGGAACACACTACTTTCACTTTTCACAGCTTGCTTTTAAACATGTTAAACACTAATTTTGAAACTATGCATCATGCCCAATTTTGTATGTATCTTTTTTTAACAGTCTCCTCCCTCTGCTGGGCATTAGTTGCTTCCAAAATTTTGAATGGTGACAGTGAACCTCTTTTCAGCTTTATGACGAATTCCTAGGAATTGAATTCTGGAAACAGAAGAGGTGTCTTTAAACACAAGTTATACATTTGTTCAGTAGGGTAAGCTCAATTCCAGTGCCAAACGTGCACGTTCGTCACAGAGTGCCAAGGGAATTGGCTGGGCTACTGGGGAACATTTATTCACAGGGTGCTTTGGTGACTATTATTAAGGCTGGTGATGATGTTCTCATGACTGTACTCACTGATCTTGATCCCCATAAATTTGCCTTTGTAGACCTGCATCCAGCAGAGCAGTATGGCAGTGTCCCAGGTGAGTTCCTAATTTACTCCAGCTGTCTTGCTGTCAAGTTGATCAACTTTTGGAAATATGTATAGTAACATTCAGTAAACCACTGTCCCCTCTGTTCATGCTGTTTTTTTCTTTTCAGCTTGTTGACTTCCTTAAGAGAGAAAGACAGACAGACGGGTGGGGAGAGAGAAGGAAGAAAAGACAATTTTCACTCTTTCCTTTGGAATTTGTATCTTACTGTTTCTTTGCTGTTTAGATGTATTTTTAAATATATACAGTAATTCTGCCATTTGCCTTTCTTTACTTTCAGCCTCCTTACACTTATTCTTACAGTTAAAATAATGAAAGTTAATTAGTGATTAATGTTTTAATGTGCATACACAAAAATAGTAGCAAAATTATCTGATTCTCCGTAACTATAGGCTTCCTTAGATATGCTCTTGTTAACATGTGAAGTGTGTAAAATGGCATAGATGTATTAATATCAATTTAATTAACTATATGCATACACACATATATATGTATATTTATGCATGTGTGTATATTCATGCATAACTGCCTTTATCCTAGCATATCCATTTTTTCACCTGATTAATTGATATTCACAATGACATTCCTTGTTATTATTATAAAGATTAGTTTAATTCCAGTTTCTTAGTGTGGATGTATCACTTAGCTATTTGTCTATTGATGTGTATGTAGGTTTTAAATTTTCTTTTAATGGTATAAATAGGATCTCATAAACAACTTTTTGCCTATGTGTTCTATGCTAAGGTGTTTATGGAAGGTATATCTGGAATTTGGATTTTTGAGTCAAAAGTACTCCCTTGAAGTTGGCCCTAAGTCTGTACTAATTACTACTTTTATAAAATTTATGAGATTAGATAATTTCTGTATTCAAAGTTTTCAGGTTAATGAAAGATGAACAGGAATCTGATTCATTTTATGAATCCACTTAAGCTGAAGTGTGATAAAAGTATTACAAAAAAGAAAATTGTTCATGAGTTTCACTGAAGAATGGAGATACACCAAAATTCTAAAACCATATTCTGAACAGAGCATTAATAAACCAAGTTGAGCATATGCATATATTAATAAACCAAATTGAGCATATGAGCATATTCTATGCTGCTAGAATTTTTACTCATTATAAAAAGTTTAAACAGGGGTAGGAGACAGCTTGGTTGTCTAACCATCTGCCTGGTAAGTGCAAAGACCCTAGTTCCATCCCCAGTATGGCATGCCATGCTGGCCCTGGAACCCTGGGCTCCATGCTGACCATGAAAACTGGGTGTAGTAGCGCACATCTGTAATCCCAGTGCTGGGGAGGCTGAGATAGGAGGATCAATATGAGTCTAAGCTACATAGTGAGACCCTGTACCAAATAAATAAATATTGATTAAAAACACTTTTTTTTGGCAGAACCGGGGATTAAACTCAGGCCCTTGCACTTGCCAGGGAAGTACCTATTCTACTGAGCCATCTCCCTGTCCCCAATTAAAAACACTTTAAGAAAAAGTTTAAACAGAAGCTTTGTTCAACAAGTGGAGGAAAAATAATTCTCTCAACCAGTCTTTTTATTCCTTCAGGTTTTTCATATATTCTTTCAGAGATCTGTCTAGATACATGAGTCCATTCTTCTTTCATCTGATATATAAGTTTATAAATGAGGGTTTTTTTTTTCCTTTTATTAGACTGAAGCTTTTTCAGTTTAGGAGATGTATTTCTTATTCTTCTTATTTTTTTAGTTGTTTTGAGACAAGGTCTAGCTTTATAGTTTAGGCTGGCCTTTAACTCGCTATATAGAAAAAGATACCCTTAAACTCATGGCTATCCTCCTGCCTCAGCTTTGCAAGTTCTGAAATAACAGGCATGTGTCACCATACCTTGCAATTTTCTTATTCATATTTATATCCACAAGACTTATCAGTCTGGTTTGTATTCAATGAATATGTGTTGAATGGATCAATTTCAGTAATATTTCTGTCAGTATCTATTTCTCCTATAAAGTTTCAAATAATTTCAGTTATATATTCTATATTAAGTAGTGCCCCCCACCACACCACAGCATTGCTTTTTGTGGTTTCACTTACCCACATTCAACTGTGATCTGAAAATATTACATGGAAAATACCATAAATGAACATAAATTTTTACTTGTATTTTGCGTAATACAGTGAAATCTTGCATTATCCTGCTTCATCATGGCAGGATGCCAGTTATCCCTTTATTCACTGTGTCCACAAAGTACATGTTACCCACTCTTTAGCCACTTAGTAGCTCTCTGACTTATCAGATCAACTGTCGGTGTACTATAGTATTTGTGTTCATGTAACCTTTATGTATTAATATAACATTACATCACAGTGACTGTATCATTCACCTCATTTTATCTTATATAATCACTATATTATCCCATGATCCCTGGATTTAGGCATATGCTGGGGTTTTTGAATATATCCCTTGCAGATAATCAGAATTACTATGTTAAAATTTGTCTAGTGAAAAACATTGAAGTGTGTAGCCTTTTAAAAAAGTGAGTGATAAGGCCAGGTCACCTAGAATTAATGCCTCTTTCCAAGCTGTGTGACATGGGATACTTAAAGTACACTCCGATGACCTCACGTTCCTCATCTATCAAGTTTGTACTGGGGGTGGTGGTGAGGCTCTAATTCTTTAGCACACATAAAGGACTTCGAGCAGCTCAGAATAAGCCCTCAGTGTATGGGAGGTGTCATGTCCTAGTCCCTTTGTGCTGAAGAGAAATGTGCTATTACAGGAATCACTGAGCTTCAGGGATGTGTTTGTGGACTTCACGCTAGAGGAGTGGCAGCAGCTGGACTCTGCTCAGAAGAACCTCTACAGGGATGTCATGCTTGAGAACTACAGCCACCTGGTGTCTGTGGGTGAGGAACTACTGCACGGAGTGATGTAGAATGCTCCTACTTATGTCTGAGCACCTGCTGCAAGTACAGGGGTGTCGACACCTCAGTTTGGAAAAAGGCTCACTGGCCTAGTCGATTTGGATGCTGGGCAAGCTATTTGCACTATCACCTTGTAGGTGAATGGCCCTGTGTGTGAGGCAGTCACGGTGACTGTCCTGTCTTCAGCCTGTGGGGGTGGGCCTTGGTCTGGAGAGCCTCCAGCACTAATGACAAATGACTGTATTGTTTTCCCTGGCAGGGTATCTAGTTGCCCAGTCAGATGCGATCTTCAGCTTAAGACAAGGAGAAGAGGCCTGGGGGGCAGACAGAGGAACCCAGATGAGAAGCTGTCCAGGTGAGCACATACCAGGTGAGTTGGGCCAGAGATTCAGAAGCTGATTGTTGGTGAGGTACTTGGCCTCTGGGATGTTCATGGGAGCTCTCCTCAGCACCCAGACATGTGGACATGACTCTGGCCTAGTGAATAAGCTGTTGTCATAGCCAAATGAGGCTACTACCTGCCAGCCTTTTCCAGTCTTTGTGTTCTTCACCTGTTGTCCAGAGTGGCTTTGTTCTGAGAGCCCATCTCTACTTTCAGTTTGTTAGTGACAAGTGCCAATCTCTTCTCATTCCTTTCCCCTCCTTTCTGGGAGCTCTGAGGGATTTTTCCCTTTCTTGGGCATTGGTGTTTTGTCAGTGAGAAGTTGGGAGTCGGTTTTTCAACCTTGGGGAAATGATCCTGCCTGATTTATTGCAGTTGCTGTGGACAAGGAAGCTTTGCTAGTGCCCTTTAACTTTGCCAGGCCAGGTATGCACTATGCTCTCTTCTACCCTTGCCTGAAGGCCAAACACTAAACTTTTACATAGTGTCTGTTTTCTTTTTTCCTTTTCAGATTCTTGCAGATCTGACTTGGACTGCCTGTTACCAGATTCCTCCTCTTATTGGTGCTTCCTCCCACTCACTTTTTGTTTTCTGTGTCATCTCCTATCTATTTATTTATATAATAGACATAAACTTTAGAGGCTATTATTCCTGGGTGAAATACTTCCATGATCCATTTCAGTCCTGGGGAGAGCTGCTTTGGTTGGTTGGTTATTTTTGCTCTAAGGTAGTTATAGAGAACCAGAAACTGCATAATCATTGGTCTCCTCTTTCTCTCCCATCTGTGGGGTCTCCACCATGGGCCCATCCCAAAGAAGTCTGTTAAAATAGTCTTACTTTTCAGTGTGTGGCTTGTGGGCCAGCAGCCTAGGTATCGGACACAGTACTCTTAAGTGGAATTGTAGAATTTTCTGAGTTAGACTCTTCATTTCAACAAGCTCCTAAGGAATCCCTAAGATGAGGAAAGTTGAGAATCATTGCTTGTTAAACACATGTCTCAGTATCAGTTGTTATCAGCTGTGGCCCTACAGATATACAGGTAATTCCTCAGCTGGATTCTTCAGAGCCCAGCATCCACTCTGGAGCCTCTTGGTCTGGCCTGAGGGACTCCTGATGCTCTGCAGCCTCTCCTGAGTGTGTTTTCTTTCAGCTTTAATATCCTCCTATTGGCTCAGGGAAGTCCCATATCTGCTGCTGATAGAAATGCCTACAATTTCTGATATGCTGATGGCACACTTTATTATATTGAGCGATACCAGAAATTGTAATGATTGTGCATATGGTTCTCATTCCAGTGGTATTCTGAAGGAATGAAAAATATACTGAGACCCTCCTGGATGTCTCTTGAATCCTAATGCCCTGAGTTTCAAAGCTACATTCTATTAAAATGTAGTGGTACACATCCTCAGCCCCAGAGAGCAAAATAGTACAGGATGAAAACTAATCCAACAGGCATTCTCAGCTACACTTTCCAAGGGCAGTCTTTTCTTAAACTTTCTACAGTATTTGCAGTTCTGGTGAGTACTACCATGGGTTTATAAAAAGCCTTTATACCTCTATATTTTTTGAATTTTCAGTTTTATCTACCTGGTATGAAAAATAGAGATTTGGCACACTTTCTGATCATCTACTCCTCAGCTCTTCGTATTTGTTAAATTCTTTGTATTTCCTTTATCGGTTATATATTTAACATTAATATAGCTCTGTTTTTTTCTTTCTATGTGGTAACTTAAAGTCTAGTTAAGTTCCCATACTTATTTTCACTGCCTAGAACACGAATCTGTAGAGATCAGAGCATGCCTTATTCTAACTTACATCACCTGTGGGACTTTTGGAAGACATAGAATAAATACTCCATTGATTGTTTTGGACTTGAAAGAGAGGAAGGAGGTTTGTTATCCATTTACATATGAATGGCTAAGAGCATAGCCCTTGGAATCACACAACCTGCATTCAAAGTCTGGCCACTTCTCCCACTAGCTGCTATATGTATATATTACTGTATTTCTCTTCATCTATTATAGAATGAAGCTAATCATAAAACTTAGTGGTTATGAGAAGTTAATGAGTTTCAGTATGTCAAACACCTAACAGGGTACCTGGCATAAAGAAAATTCTCAGGAAGTTGTATGTTTTTGATATGCACATACAAGATTTTTTTTTTAAAATGTAGTGACTGTTAACCAGGAGATATATTATCTGTGTAACTTTCAGAATACTCATGGGTAAACCCTGCTTTCTAGAAATTGTTTCACAAAGTCTTGTAGGGGCCTGGTTATGTCTATTTTGAGTAACATTCTGGAAAGTATCATGCACACGCCAAATTAATATACCCTGCTTGAAATATCTACAGAGAAGTATTCCAAAGAAATGGGAGGCACTAAAGACCATCATCCAGGAACATGGGAGGATAGGAGCATAGGGACTTTCTTAGACAACACTCTGGACTCCCAGAATAGAACCAGAAAGCAACTTTAATTTCTGTCCCATTGCTGCGTACTTAAATCTCTTTCATGGACTGTGGTTTTCCTCATCTGTGGTTGAACTCTGGCACTTGCCTGGTCATTCTGAGACAACAGGCTTCTAGAGACCACCTCATCTCACGTGGAACCTCACTGTAGTAATGAGAACGTCCAATGTTAGTACATATCTGAAACTTATTCAAAGGTTGTTGATTTTTTCTAGAAGGAACTTTTGCCTTATTTGCTATTTCTCTTGTTTTGTTGATTTTTTCCTTTTATTTTCTGTTTCCTGCTAGTTTGGGTTTATATTTCAATTATTTACCTAGCTTTTTTCTTCAACATTTTATTATGAAAAGTTTTTTTTTTTTTTTTTTTTTTTTTTTTTTTTTTTTTTTTTTTTTTTAAAATTTTTTTTTTTTTTTTTTTTTTTTTTTTCTGGAACCAGGGATTGAACTGAGGCCCTTGCACTTGCCAGGGAAGCACTTATTCCACTGAGCCATCTCGCCAGCCCCTATGAAAAGTTTTATAGAGAAGAAACTTTAAAAGTTACAGATTGAAGATTCACATAATGCCTCCACCTAGAGTAACAAGGAACATTTCACTTATAGTTATCTCCTATATGCATTGTCTGCCAATTGATGTCATTCACCTTAAGTTTTTTGAAGAGTGTACTTTAATTTGCAAATCAGCATTCATCTTCCCTTATACCTCCACAGGCATATCATTAAGTCTTCAGCATTTATAGTATTTTGTTTCTTACTAGCACATATGAGGAATTTTGGCACCATGCATTCTTTTGGTTATATGTGTGCTTATACTGTAGCATAATGTGTTTATTTTCTTTATCATATATATACTGATGTTATTGTGTTGCCTTTTTAAAATGAGATTTATTGAGGTATAATGCGCATACCATGAAGTTCACACTTCTCTGGTTCATGTAACCATAATCACAGTCAAAATACTGAACATTTTCATATCTCTCCAAACCTCTTTCTTTTTATAATTAAATATCTCTTGCCATCCCAAGCATCATGTCTCTTCCTTTTTCTTGAGTGACAAATAAATGAGCCATAAATGACTTATTCCACTTAATTCATCCATGTTGTGGCATGTGTGAGCACTTTGTTCCTTTTTTATCTGAGTAGTGTTCCAGTTTGTTTATCAATGGACCAGTTAAAGCACATTTGAATTGTTCCTGCTTTGGGTTATTTTAAATGAAGCTTGTACAGGTACTGTATTTGTATGGACCTATGCTTTCATATATTTTGGGTATCTATCTAGACTGGGATTGCTTGTTCCAATAAGCATATATTGGTAAGCATATATTTAATTTTGTAAGACATTGCCAAACTATTTTCCAATGTGGTTATACTATTTTCTTTTCTCACCAACAGCACATTTTTATAGTATGGGCATAGAAGGATTGTACTGTGATTCAGATTTGCATCTCTGTAATAATTTGTGATTTTGAGCATGTTTTCATTGCTAATTTCTTATCTGTATATCTTCTGTGGTTATCTGTTATGATCTTTGTTATTAAATTGTGAGGGCTTTTCATGTATTCTCAATATAAATCCTTAGCAGCTGTGTGTTTTCTAACTATTCCTGGGCTATGGCTTATTTTCAAATTGAGAAACCTTGTTTTTAATTTTGATGAAATTAAGTTTATCAAGTTTTTCTTTTATGCTTATACATTTTGGGTCCTGTGTAGCAAATCCCTAACCAGGATAACAAAAATTTATTTCATGTTTTCTTCCAGGAGAGCTATAATTTTAGTTCTTATAGACTTAAGTCTATGACCGATAGAGTTATTTTTATATCTGATATGAGGTAAGGATCAGTATTCCTTTCATTTTGTATATGTATTACCATTTGTGCCAGTAACATTTTTGAAAAGGCTATTGTTAATTATGTTGGAATCCATTTTAAAGATAATTTGAACACATGTCAATCTGTGTGCCAGTAGCACACTGTCTTAATTACTGTACCCTTTTAATTAAGTACTTACATTTAATAAGTCCTCTAACTTTGTTTTTCTTTTCATAATGTTTTGGCTATTTTAGGTCTTAAGTATTTCATATAAATTTTAGAATCAACTTTACAACTTTTGCAAAAACCTGTAAAGGATTTTGTTTGAGATTGCATTAAATCTGTGGATCATTGATATGCTAATAATATTGTCTTCTAATTCTATTTGTATATCTTTCCATTTAGGTCTTTTATTTTATTATTTTACTTTTTGGTACCACGGATCAAACTCAGGACCTTGCATGTGCCATGCAGGCACTTAAGCTGTTGAGCTATAGCCCTGGCCCCTATTTAGGTCTTTTAAATTTTATATCAGTAATAATTTGCAGGGTTATTTTTTTGACAGAATTGAGGTTGGAACTCAGGCCCTTGTGCTTGCTAGGGAAGCGCTTATTCCACTGAGCCATCTCCCTGGCCTCCAATTTGCAGTTTTGAATGGACAGGTCTTATGATATTTTAATCTAGCCTTATGTTATATAATCTTATAATATAAATTGTGTGTATACACATATATTAAATTGCAGTTTCACATTGGTTAATTCAGGTTTTTGGACATATAATTAATTTTTCTATATTGCTTTTATATCTTGAGACCTTTCCTAGCTCATGTAATAGGACTAGTAGCTATTTTAGAGATGACTCACAATATTTTTACATAATCATGTAATTATAAGAACAGTTTGTTTTTAATCTGGATGCCCTTGCTTCTTTTTCTTGCCTTTTTATACTTTCTAGTATCTTCAATTTAATGTTGACAAGAAGTAAGGAGGGAGATATACTTGACTCAATCCTAATTTTAGGATAAAAGCATTCACTTTCTTACCATTGAGAAAAATCTTACTTGTAGATTTTTTCATAGATGGCCTGTTAAAGGTTGAGGATGTTTCCTTCCAGTACTGGCTTTCTGAGAGTTTTTATGCTGAACGAATGTTGCACATGCTTTTTATGGGTCATTTGATATGATTGTGTTTTTTTTCTTTAGATTACTGCATTTTGTGTAATTATTGATACTGAACTTAGGCCTATCAGTATTGCTTTTCTTTTTATACTCCTTTTTTCTTCTTTTTAAAAATTATTCTGCTTCCCCATTATTCTTCTCTTCGGAATATTTTACTGTTTTTTGAACTTATCTTTTTAATTTTTATGTAATTATAGGTTTTCATGTGCTTGTCCAAAATGCTATAGAGACCTTGAGTACTCTTGACCCAGTTTTCTACAGTGGTGACATCTTGAAAGACTGTAGTAAAAATCCCAGCAAGGGAATTTACATTGATAAAGTCAAGATACACAACTCGTTTCCATCACCCTTTTATTGTCATTTTACAGCCATATCCATTCCCTCCCACTTCAATTCTTTCTTAAACTCTGGCAACTACTAATTTGTTCTCCATTTTTATAATGTCATTTCAAGACTGTTATATGACGGGGTCAAACAGTATAAAACTATGGGTTTGGGTCTTTTCACTCAGCATAATTCTCTGAGCATAATTCTCTGGAGATTCATCCTGTTGTGCATACAAATAGTTTCTTCCTTTTAGTCACTGAACAGTAATTCACCAAATAGTGTGCCACACTTTAACCATTCATACTTTGAAGGACATTCCTGTTTTCAACTTTGTCGTTTTCCATTCTCACTTTTATATTGTACTCCTTGATCTTTCTTCATTTCTAATGTAATACATTCTATTCTCTAAATGTCCCTCCAAACACTGTTTTCATTATGTCCCACAATTTTGTCATATTTTCGTTTTGTTCAAAATATTGTGAAAGTTCCTTTAAGACTTATTTAGAAGTAAGTATATCTTTAAATTTCCAACTATTTTGGGTTTTACTAGTGTCTTTGTCTGACAAATTTCTGACTTAATACTGTTATTATACATAATATGATTTCTTACAAGTTTGTTACAGTTTGTTTAAGATCCAGAATGTGGCTTATCTTAGTGAATGTTTTATATGTACTTGAAAAGAATGTGTATTTTGCTGTTGTTGGATGCAGAGTTTTAATTAATGCCAATTAGATGGAGTTGGCTGATAGTGCTATTCACCTTATCTATATCCCTGTTGGTTTTCTGTCTGCTTGTTCTATCAATTATTGAGAGAAAGAGTGTTGAAGTCTCCAACAATAATTGTGGATTTGTCTGTTTCTCTTTCAGATGTATCCATTTTTGCCTCATGTATTTTGAAGTGCTGTTATTAGGTACATACACTTTTAGGATTGTTATTTCCTCTTGGAGAATTGACCATTTTATCATTTTGTAATGTCGTTCTTTGTTCCAGAAAATCTTTCTTGTTCTTAAGTCATTGTCTGAAATTAATGTAGTTATTTCAGCTTTCTTTTCACAAGGATTTCATGGGTATATATCCATCCCTTTACATTTTTTTAAATTAATAGAACTTTTAACAATAGTTTTAGATTGATAGTAGAGTAGACCAGTTAGTATAAAAAAATTTCTTTATACCCGTCTCTTTCCCTCTCCATGTTTTCCCTAGTAACAACATCTTATACTAGTATGGTATACTTGTTATAATCTATGTGTGAATGTTGATGCATTATTATTAACTAAAGTCCATATTTTACATTAAGGTTTATTCTTTGTGTTGTTTACTTTTATGGATTTCAACAAATGCATAAAAATCCACTATTACCATGTCATACAGAATAATTTCACTGCCTTAAAAATCCCTTGTGCTTCCCCTTTCATCCTTTCTCCCCTTCCTCCCATCAAGCACTGCTCTTTTTGCTATCTCTAAAGGTTTGCCTTTCCCAGAATGTCATGTAGTTAACATCATACAAAATATAGCCTTTTTAGACTGGCTTCTTTCAGATAGCATTATACATTTAAGTTTCTTCCATGTCTATCCACGGCTTTATAGTATATTTCTTTTTATTGCTAAATAATATTCCATTGTATGGATGTACTGCTTTGTTTATCCATTCATCTTTGGAGGCACATCTAGCATAATAGTTACTTCTAGTTTGGGGCCATTATGAATAAAGCCACTATAAACATCCACGCGTAGACTTCTGTGGACATAAATTTTCAACTCATTGTAGTTCATTTCCTTTTGAAATTTATAATTTCGACTGTGAACTCCTTTTCAGTAAGAGTTCTTTTCCATAGAAATTCTGTGTACTGTAAGCTATAAAAGCATCACTGCAGAACTATTTAGAGAAGGAGTTCCACTGATTT
This sequence comes from Ctenomys sociabilis, assembly GCA_004027165.1. Classification (NCBI taxonomy): domain Eukaryota; kingdom Metazoa; phylum Chordata; class Mammalia; order Rodentia; family Ctenomyidae; genus Ctenomys; species Ctenomys sociabilis. Next base: position 10,719 of record PVKA01011656.1, on the reverse strand, counting down.
CACTAATGCAGGACCATTTTTAGGTAAATGTAGCAACTCAGGGGGGTGGATTATATTTCAAATGTGCATTGGCAATGTACTCCCACAGGTTATAATACTAGGGTTCTGATTTCTTAAGTAACTCCTGATTCTTATTACCATTTTTATTAGCTAGTGGGTGCCATCTTTCTAATTCCTGTTACAAAAAGAGGTGGTCTTTGTGACTTTCAGTTTTGAATTGTTAGCTCAGTTCATTGCACATTTGTAATCTATAGTCTGGAATTCACTCCACATTCATTATAAGAGCTTTAGTATCTGAACTGCAAAGTCAGAGAGACTCAGTTTTTATTTACCCTTTCAGTTTAAATTTCTTCATTTTTGTCACATAATACATTTATTTTCTTGTTTTGAACTGGATCATATATTACATTTTTTTAAACTTGGGTTATCATTTGTTTGCATTTGCAGTCAAGAAAGATAGGGGTGGTGGGATGTGGAGAGGGTTCATCCACATCAGCTTCAGTCATGTTGATAGGAATTCACCACAGGACATTTATTACTTAATGTTATAACATAGTACAAAGACTTACAAGTTTGATGATTCATATCTTTTTCCCTAGAAGTCTGGCAAGTTGATGGGTGGATAAATAACTACAAAGAAAGCCAAGACAACCCCCTATGACAAGCTGCATTCAGAGACAAGGAAATAATGAAGGATTAAAGGGGCCAAGAATATAGAACGTGCAGAAAAATCATATATGTGAGCACAGACTTTGTTTCTATAAGACAAAAACTTTCTAAATCTTATTCATGGAGAAAGTGTTCAGCATAATTTAAGCTTTCTTAGTTAAAAACTGTGTAAGAAAGATAATGGGTGTAAGTCATACTAGAAATTATGTCTTTGTTCTAAACTTGATAAAGCCAAACCTACAGAGAAATTCTTTGAAAATTTTTTGACAGCAGTCAACAAGGAAAACTTCTCTACCATAAGCAAGCCTATAGTAAAAGGTTGAATATTCAAGCTGGGGATACACTCCATGAATGATAAAAAATATTTATCCGGAAAGCACACCTTGTTGTACACAAAAGAACTCACACTTGAGAGAAGATTTATGAAAGCTGTGATTGTGCAAAAGCCTTTAGCCAAAAGTCAACCCTCATATGCATAAAATTGAAAAGGCCTATGAATGCAGTGAATGTGGGAAAACCTTTATCCTGAAGGCACCATTCATTAAGCATTAACGGTTTCATACAGGGAAGAAATTTTATGGAAGTAATGAATATGAAGATTCTTTCAGTGTGAAATCAGCTCTTATTACAACATAGAACTCCCACAGGAGAGAAGTCCTATAAAGCAGAGATTGGCAAACCTTCAGGAGAAGACATCTCTCATTGAAAATCCAAGAAGTCAGTTAGGAGATAAGATGTAAAACCCATGCATAAACCTTTAAGTGGGATAACTATCCATTAGTTTTATGTTGTCATACTGTGCATCCAAAAATTTATTCAAAATAATTTTGCAAATCTTGAATCAGCCTTCATGAAATTGCTTATCCTTCATTAAATTTAGGAATGCTTAATGGTATAATATTCAAAACATGGAATGAACATGATAAATTCTTCACTTAAAAGTTGTAAGTACTGTTCATCAAGGAATTTATGAAGGGCCAAAATTATGAATTAGGGCTGGGGAGATAGCTCAATGGCCTGAACACCTGCCTGGCACACGTGAGGACCTAGACTTGATCCCTGGTACCATATGCCATGCCACCGTGTACCACAAGCATGCCGAGCCGGCCACCAAAACCAGGTGTGGTAGCACATGAGTGTGATCCCAGTGCTGGGGAGGCTGAGACAGGAGGATCACTATGAGTCTGAGCTGCATAGTGAGACCCTCTATAAAAAGAAACAAAATATTTAAAATTTAAAAAATCATTAGTAAAACTTTTTAAAGCCTTTGGAGAGAAGTTTAGTGATGTTTTATATCAGCACTTGTGTTTAGGAGACTCAATTTAGACTCAAGTTGCAGAGACCAGTTTTTCTGGTTATAAGGAAGATCATATCCCAGATGTGGCATACGTTTTCTAGGAAAGATCACGATTTTTATTACATAAAAATTATACATTAAAAACATTTTCTTTGCAGAGTATGTTATGAAGCTCTTAAAAGTGAAACATACCAGAAAGAGGAAAAATGTAACCCTTGACAGGTCAGCGTAACAGATTATCCTTTAATAGAGAGTCCCTAAATAGATGAATTTGAGAGAGGATGAGCAAGCAGGATCCCCTCCCAATACAGGAAACTCAAGCAAAAGGTCTTACACATGTATTTTAATCTATTGCTGCAAATGTACAAATATAGACAAAGGTTATACACTTTTGGGATGTTTTGCTTGAAATAATGATCAGAATTCTGCTTTAATTTATGATAGGGCAATAGGTTGAATTTTCTAGCAAAGATCCTATAGGACCAATGTTAATTGGAATGAACATTATAAGCAATTTGAATATCCAGTGGTATGTGATTCATAATTTAGAACACTATCCTGGCAATAATCATGAGAATTTTGGAAATGTTCAGGAAAAGACAAAATTGTGCTTTATGGTCTGTGTGATAAAATTTGACATGAGAGGGGCTGGGGAGATGGCTTAATGGAATAAGTGCTTCCCTGGCAAGCACAAGGGCCTGAGTTCAATCCTTGGTTCTAAAAAAAAAAAAAAAAAAAAAAAAACTAAAGCCAGGGTAAAACTTGACATGAGGGATATGCACCATTGTGCATATTAGTATCTCTGAGTTCTGAGGATATGAACAAATTTTTAGTTGTAAAATTATATACATATAATTTATTCCACTTATATTTATTTTAATTGTTTATCTTTACATGTATCTATATAGAGACATGCATAGGAAAAAGCTAGGAAAAAATCCTATTAAGAGTGGTTATATATGTATGTTGGAATTACTGGATTTTTTTTTTTTTTTGGTCTTTTTGAGACAGGGTTTTATAATTCAGTTCAAGCTGGCCTTGAGCTCACTTTGTAGCCCAAACTGGCCTCAAAATTGGAGTGATGCTCATGCCTCAGCCTCCCAAGTGCTGGGATTACAGGCATGTGCTACCATACCTGGCTGGATTTATTGGTTTTAAAATTTGATTATAATCTCAAATTTAGAAAGTATCAGTAAGGGTTTTAATTTTTCTTTGTGTCTACCCATTTTTCTATTCTGAGGTATTTTTAACATATGACACACTCCTTTCTACACTAGTCATCTCACTTTGACATAGTACTTTTCCTTGTGGTTATCTGATCTCATTGTTAGAATATTTCATACATGTTTGAGAGTAGAAATCTTATGATTTAGTACAATGGCATTCTAGTAAAAATTAAAATACCTTCAAACTTTGTTTTATACTTCATCCTCACTAAATCCTGTGACTAAAATATAAGCTAGCAGATTTTACAGATAAGCAGCACTACAGTGAGTCATTAATGGTTCCACAGGTAATAGAAACAAACATGAAAATCTAAGCCTCGAGAAGTAATTGTTGAGTACATGTTTTCTCTTTCTTCTTTTATCTTTTTTTCCTTGATCCCAGTTTTCAAAATGAAGTGTGGTTATTTATGTAAGTAAAGGCTTTTCAACTTATGAAAGCATTACTTTGATAAGTTTCTCTGATTCTCATGGCAACATTATTAAGTATGGAGGAAAGTGATAGTGTCATCTCCAATTGCACAACTATTCTGATATTTAACAGTTGAAACAAAATAAGAAGGAGCTTGTTTACTTAAAACTCAAACTGTAAGTAGTGTAACAAGCATTACTTACATTCACATTCCATAGTTCCTCCATGAATCCAGTTAGTGTGCTCTTCCACAAGGTCCTTCATCCTTTCAGACCTTACTCAGTGGAAGAGAGGAGAGATCTGTGTTGTTACTTAATACCTCTCTTTATTGTCTTGGATTTAAATGTATATAGGAAAGTAATGAACAGACAGACTTCTATGTCCATATACACTGTAGTTGGTTTTCCGGTCCAGAAATTATGCTGTAACAACTAGGGGATAGGGAAAGACACATTGAAAAAAATACTTTAAAATGTAACAGGTGTGGGAACAGTGAGGTCCAGATGAATTAAAATTCCAGAAAGTAAAGTGCCTTGTCTACATGAGCTGACAATTGCTGTCCATGATCTTTTCTTAGAGGATTTACTGATTCTAAGTGTGAGCTAAAAATGAGGTTTGGTCCAGGTTGCTAGACTTTATAAGAGGAAATAAATTGAGAAGAGCATTTAGAATTTATATAGGACTGTCCATCTTAGAAACTAAAGAGCTTCATGACTAATTTTGTGCAAAGGACATTTTTGTATTATGATTGTATTAGTAGGTTAGGACGCCACGCCAGAAAAAGAGTAGAAATTTCTGCAGTCTCACTGTGCTTTAGAAACAGTCCCAGTAGAAGCCCTCTGCCATGATCATGGAGAAAGAGGCTAACAGAGTGTTCAACTCAAAACCTATGGAGAGGAGTACTAAATATTAAGCAGTTCTCCAGGTCTGAAGAGACAGAGACCTACCAGGTTCTAAAGAAAAAGTATAGGAATAAAAACCTGAGGAATCATGATGACTAAAAGCTGAATTGTTTTAACACTGCAAACTAGCCCTCCTTGGTTTGAGGTAATCAGTTCCTAACTTTACGTGTTATAGAAGAAAAGTTAAGCCCAGTCGCTTACAGCCTCTACACTTTTTAAATACAGAATGTCTCATACCAAAAAAGATTACTAGATGTGAGAAAAGGGGAGATATACAGCTATGATAGAAAACAAGTTATAGTAGGTGGAGTTATAAGAACGATCTTCAAGGATCCTCTTTATACAATCCCATATACTCTCTCTGGTAGGACCTGTGAATATTTTGCCACTTTTGTGATTGTTATATTACATGGCCAAAGGGAGACTGTTTGAGTGAGATTAATCTTTTCACTTGAGCCCTTTAAAATAATATTGTCAGCTGTGTGGAAAACAGCATAATTGAACATGAAGGATGTTTTGTTATTGAAGTGAAGATGGCTCATGGCAAGAAATTATAAGTGACCTCCAGGATCTGAGAGCAGACCCCAACTGTGCTAGCCAGAAAATGCGGACCTCAGTCTTACAACCACCAGGAACAGAATTCAATCAACAACCTGCATGAGCTTAGAAGCTTATTCTTCCCAACAGCTGCCAGATAAGAGCTCAGCCTAACCTACACTTCAATTATTCCTTTGTGAGACAGAAGTCAGCTAGGCCCATCTAGGATCCTGACCTGTAGAACTATCAGTTAATAAATGGACATTCTTTTAACCTACTAACTTTGTGGTGATTTATTTTGGCAGCAAAGGAAAACTAATACAGAATACTTAAATCATTTTGATTTTGGAGCTGACAGAAAACACTGAATTACCATGCATATAGAAGAAAATCAGCAGAAGCTGTAAGATTTCAAAATATTAAGCATTTCTCAAATTGGGTAAAATGTACTGAGTATGTTACAACTATAAAAACAATAGTGGAAACAATGTGAGTTTAACTGCAGATTGGACACAGTAGAAAATAGGATTCACAAATTTAAAGACAATGGAAAAGTTTAACATATCAATACTTGGTAGAAAATACCTGTTTCATGTTATGCCTAAGATGATTGATACTTAGTTAGGGTAAGCTGAAATGTATATGTTACAGGGTAACAAACTTCTCTTCTGAAGGGTTAACAACCTAAGTTTGCAGATCAAAAATTAGAGAAAAGGAAAGGCTGCAAGGTCAGTCAAAACTTTGGCCCTAGTCTTTCAAGGTCACTGAAGACTCAGGACATAGGAGAACGTGTACTGTAATATCATGAGACTCAGGTGAGCTCCAAATTTTCTGATCAAGGAGATTATGGAGCCAAAGAAAAAAGTGATCATGATGTAGAGTGTGCCTAAGGAGAGTCACATGGAAGGAAAACATTTTCTCAGACTTTCACAGAGAGCAAGCTGGTCAAGCAATGGCCATGACTCATCCACAAGGCTGACACTGGCAAAGAATCTACAAAATGTACAGCGTTGCAGGATAAATCCTGAGAGCAAGTGACTGACCTTATCAGATACAAAAGTTACATTTCTTGTTATATAGGTCTCATTTTATCTTGGTCTTAACCATCCAGCAGAAAAGTATAAAAACGAGATATATAAAGTAAAGCCATATTAATATGCTGAGCTGTGAAAGGCTCACGTCAACAACTTATGTAGATAACCCACTACTATTGTGAACTGCTGGACTGTGTTGGATTGTTTTGCTCAATTCATGCACCTATAGTATTTAGATGCCAATGGAATACCCATCTCTAACAGGACTAAACAAAAGGGATGCAAAGGAAGGACCATTTTGTATTTCTATATACAGAATAGTTAGGATAGATATGCAGCTACTTGTGCTTAATTTAGTGAGTAGAAAGCTTTGTACTAATAGTGTTTGGACAGGATATCCTGTCTCCTTGTACTATGGATAACCACTAAGAAGATAACAATGTACAATGTATTAATTATTGAAACTGTCCTATTAATCAGTTTTGAAACTGCCTCATTGCTATTTGTTTCTAAAAAAAAAAGACAATAGCTTTATCCCAGAAAGAGAAAATACGAACAACGCAGGGTCTTAGAGTGCTAGAGAGGAAAGGTCAAGAGACCAGGTATAAATACTTCAAGGTCATGCATGCCTCCATGACTAACCTAGGTACACTCAGAAGTGTACTTTATCAATAATCTGGGTGGGTCCCAAGCTAATGAAGTTGATAATTAAGTTTAGGCATTGTACACCCTAAGAGATGAGATTAGTGACACCATTAAAATGCTAAAGTGTGAGGAAATGATTTATTAGTCACGTTGCCATTACTGAGACAAAATACCTGATAGCTGTGACTTTAAGGAGGAGAGATTTCAGTCCCTGGTCACTAAGCTCTAAGTGTGAAACATGACAAAGGAAAGTTCCTCATATCATAGTGGATAGAAACAGCAAAAGAATCAGAAAGTTACAATGAAAGAAGACGAGGGGAGGGGAAAGGTAAGAGGAACAAAGACTAAGAACAAGAGAATGGGGGTAGTAGCTGGAGACAAGAATGTATCCTCATAGGTAACATAGTGAATGACCTTCTAATAGCATATTCAGCTCTGAAATCATCAGCAGACTGGTAAGTATAGTGTCCCCATGATCTGATCAGTTTCCAAAGGCCCAACATCTGAAAACAAGATATCCAGAGCACATTTTAGATCCAAACCATAAGAAGTGGTTACTATATATTTAATTACTTCCTAGCCCTTTCAAAAGCCAGCTAAATCCTGGTTAATGAGAGTAGACTGTCTCAAGCTCAACCTTATTAGCTTTGCAAAAAAATTCACCACCTCAATCTGGGGTCTGCAGGTAACATTCCATACCTAGAAATGCTTCTTGAGGCCTTACACCAGGTGGCGTGAAAGGCTGATAACTTTGAGTGTGACCTAGAGCAGGAAAGCTCTGCCGCAAGGCCAGGATCTAGCATATGCAGCCTTGTTGCTTAGGATTATATGATCTACATTGCTGAAGATGCCACTAGTGGGAAAAGGTAATATATGGCAATGACATTCCTATGTCTTTGGAATAGGACCATGAAATGTTCAACAGAGAATTCAGGTACTTTTGAGAGGTACTGCCTCTCAAAAACATTTTATTTTGCTTCTCCAGCCCTTTGGTAGAATAGCTTCCAAAACTCAATTTTCAGAACTCGCCTGCCATGCATATTTTATTTTGGGCCATAGGATTTAGCATAGCATATAATAAAAATCTGTGGCAGACAGAAATAACACATAGAACTTGCAAAGTGTGTGTGTGTGTGTGTGTGTGTGTGTGTGTGTGTGTACAAGACACAGAGACAGAAACGGAGAGAGACAGAGACTAAGAAAATGAACAGTCAATTTAGATTTTTGAAGCAAAGCACCATCATCTCCAGGTAACTTCATTAGAGGAAACAATTCTGCTTGCTACTGGTCCAATCCCTTTGCACTAACCCAGTCATACCCATAAAAGTTTATGACTATGATACCTACAGTTCAAATACCAGAGAAGGGAAACACTACAGATAAGATGTTATGCTTGAGACTTTAAAAAACAAACAAAATGAACTATTATAAACTGCAAAAATTGTAAACTTTTAAAGAGCTATAATTAGAAATAATATTTCTTCATATTCAGTTAGTTTCAAAATTCGTGAAATATGAGTTCTTAGATCTCTGGGATATGCTTTCAAATGTTCATTTTTTTTTCTTGGTTCTGAGTCTGGGTACACCTGGCAATGTTTGATTGAATGCCACTGTGCATGAAAATCTATACAAGTTCTACACAGATTTCAGTTTCTGACAGGCAATTACAGTGGGAGAAAATAACTTCAATTATACACCCATAAAATACCAAATTTATACTATCCAATCTGCGTTGCCCTGCAATCCTCAACTCCTAGGTAAAGTTTTCCAGATGTTCCAACTGAGAGTCTGTGGTATTTACCAAAGTGCATCATCACTGGTGGGATCTGACTTCCAGGTTCAATTTTCTTGGCTCACATCCACACACACACACACACACACACACACACACACACACACACACACACACACACACACTTCCAAAAGCTCTATACTTGGCCACAGTGCATCTCCACACCTGTCCCATGCTATTTAGTGTTGCATTTAGTGTTTTGCTTCACATCTCCAAAACTTAGCAGTTAAAGCCACTGTTTTAGCTCAAGGCTTCCTCAGAAGCTAGCTGTAGTTCCTTGACATAGACAGTTCCTCAATATGCTTACTCCATTAGATCAGGAAAGAGAAAATGAGTTTATATAACAACAGCTATGGGGGTGCCACACATCAGTTTTACCATAATCTATTGGCTAGAAGTCAGTTCTGTTCACTCTGAGGGAGGGAAGCATGTAGCACTTAAATCACTGGCGATGTGTTTGACACAACTGTTTACAATAGGACAAGCTCAGAAGAAGGGACATGAGCATTCAGTAGCATTCACAAATTCCAGTATCACAGTGAAAACAGCTTTCTTCAAAAGCCTAAATTTTGTCTCATACATTTAGTTATTGTATCTTTATAAAATTTATTATGTTACAGGATTTGATAGTTATGATGTGAAAAACCTATAGAGATATTTTCATCTGAAAGTTTTCATGCAGCCAGTATATTTGAAATATAACCATATTTTAGATGCAAAATTTATACTCAAAAGACTCAATCACATGGAAAATGTAAGTGAAAATGAGGTCATTTTAAGAAGAGAATTGTGTCATATATTAAAGACAAAGCTGAATGGGAAAATAGAATACAGAATTATGAAGCATGGACAAAATTACTTTAAACAATGTATTTTACTGGTAGTTTCTGAAAACAGTTTAAAATTTAAGTCAATAATCCCCACACCCAAATGTCAGTTTACTTAATAATTTAGTATATTTTTTTCTTGTTTATTCTGAATCTACCTACATACATACACATGCGCACACACACACACACACACACATATATAGTCTTAAACAGGTATATATGTATATGTATATATATTACTTTTTTGCTCATCATAAAATGTTTTATGTTCCTACCACCCAGAATCAATATTATGATAAATGTCCTTCTCTTTTTACAGTGTAAACCATATGGTTTCATAATTGTTTCTTTATTTAAATATTTACCATTTTCTTTTTCTTTCTGTCTTTTGGTGAAGGGTCTACAGGGTGCTCAGGGTCTCAGTACTAGATCGGACTCCTAGTGATTCTCCTGTTTACAGCCTCCCAAGTGCTGGGCTTACAGGCATGCACCACCACGCCCAGTCTCACTTGTCACCTCAGCGCACCCTGGGAGCAGGGCCAGCATGGAAGGCCTGGGGATTGAACCCTTGGGCCCTGTGCCTGCTTGCAGGCACTTGAATCTGCTGATCTATTTGATTGACCCCTACCATTTTCTTAAATCCTTAAGAATAGTGAAAATTCTTAATATGTTCATATTATTTGCACCTATAGACATGCCCGTTTTATTTATTTTTTACAAAAAGTCCCACTGTTGCCCAGGCAGGGCTTGAACTCATGAGCTGAGATGATCCTCCTGCCTTTATGTACCAAGCAGTGATGACAGAGGTAGCACACCACCATGACTGATAACATCCTTTGTGTGCATGTGTGATTGAAGCCAGCATTTTCACACTGAGTTTCCACATCAGTCCAATTAAAAATTTCATTTAAGACAGGTACTCACTTAGTTGCCTATGTTGGGGGCAAACTTGTGTTCCTGCTGTTTCAGTGTCCTAGAATGCTAGGTGTTACTCCATCATGCCTGGTGATACCATTCATTTTAAAATCAAACCCTTATCACTGGCTATCCAACTTAATTTAATTTATTTAAACAATAATTTTATTGAGAAACAAATAGCAATGAGACAGTTTCTAAACAAATTAGTAGGACAGTTTCAATAATTTATACATTTCATCTTGTTGTCTTAGTGGTTATGTATGTACAAGATGCATACATGATATCCTGTCCACAAACAATGTTAGAACAAATCTTTCTATTCATTGAATTAAGAGAAAATAGCTGTATATCTAATTTTTATGAGATACTCTGAAAATTAAAAATATTTATTGCCTGATATGTTACTTTTATTAAAGAATATTAAGTTAGTAACACTGTTCAGAAAAGTTTGCCAAATTTA
>PVKA01011655.1:0-60185 GCA_004027165.1 Ctenomys sociabilis | reverse complement strand
CCTGAGAAGACTTCAATGACCACATAGGAAATATAAAGTTCATGTGTTGGTGTATAAGTTTTGATCTACCTAGGTCTTAACCATCCAGCAGAAAAGTATAAAAGTATAAAAATGAAGTATACATCGTGAGCCCATAATATTAAGCTGAGCTGTAAATGGATATGGTCGACAATTTCTTTGAATAACTCCCTATGGTTGCCGAATGCTGGACTGTATTGAATTGTGGTGTCGAGTTCAAGCACCTAAGGTAGTTGAATGTCAATGCAGTGCCCACTTTTGACAGGTGTAGACAAAGGGAGGGTTGTAGAAAGAAAAAATCATGATGTGTGTGTATAGAAGTACAGTTGGGATAGATAACGCTGTGCTTCTACATAATCCTATGAGAGGCAAGATCTGCACTAATGGTGGTTGGACAGGATATTATGTCGGCTTTTAGTGCTATGGCCATCCACTAGGTAAATAATTATTGAATTTTTGATATAATTCAGCTATAAAAAACCTGTAAATATAATATCATGTATGCACCTTGTACAATACCAAAACGTTATGAAAACAGTTTGCAATGTATTAATTCATCCACTCTGTATGGGTAAGGTGTTTTGAAACTGTCTGATTGACATTTGTATTTTAATAAAATAAAAATAAATGGAAAAAAAAATATCCAGTTGAAGATTAAGTAGGTAGTCAGATGAGTCATAAGGACTATAAACCAGGGAGACACAAGGATTCACAATTACCTGTGTTTGAGCAGATTATATGAGTCACTTTCCCATCATTGGTAAAAAAATACCCCATACTCACCGCTTGAGAAGAAGAGTTGTAATTGTATTTGTATTTAAGTTGTATTTCACTAACAGATTCCACTGGGTCGGTCCAAAGTCACTTGTTTAAAAGCATAAATGCATATTAGATGTCACAGTAAAGAACACCTGTTCATCCTAACATGGTCAAGAAGCAGAGAAAGAAGGCAGGAGCCAGGAACAAGAATAAACTCTTTCAGATTATACACACCATGACCAGCCTCTCTCCAGCCCCCCTTTAGGCAACATATGCAGTTATTAATCTCATTGTGGATGAATATACTGATAAGAACAGCACCTCAGTAATCTGGTTACCTTCTAAGCATGTAAGACATTGGGGGAATAATTTTATTGACTCCTACTAGTACATGTTTGCAGTACATAATGATCACAATGATTGTAAGGAATTGGCAAATGTACCTAATAAATTTAATTCCTATACTTATTTCCCTTCCTTGTACCACTCCTTTATTGTTCAGCATAAGAGACATTTATTTATAGGACTTTATAATATTAATTGTCATATATATGAATGGAAAATCATCCTTATGAGCCAAAGAATACATAAATCATGTAAGACAATCCTACTAAGCCAAGGTATACTTTATGAGATACCCGTGCTGGATTAGAATACATTTTTCTTTCTATTTTTTCTTATTACATTTTATTTTATACTTTATATATACCAAAATTTTCTTTTTTTTTTTTTGAAATTTTCATATAAAAGAAACCATCCTATATTTAAACTCACGTATTTGAGTTACTTCACTTAAACTTATGATTTCAAGGTGCATCAATTTTTCTACGAATGACCCAAATTTATCCTTAGTTATAGCAGAGTGTTTTAAATTGTGTATAGATACCACATTTTTAATCTAGTCATCTATTGATGTACATACATGAATTTACAAGATTCAGCTATTGTGAATTGTGCTACTATAAATATAGGTATTGTACATCACTGTTGTGTAATATCTTTAGCTCTAACTGTTCTCTAGAATTAATGGTGGTACATACTTCATTCTCGTGTTAGTATCTAGATTGTCTTGGGCAATATTATTCTAGCTGTTTTGTTTGTATGTTAGTAGAGTGACTCAACTCTCACTATTTCTTTGCTAGCCAAATCTCAGATTACCTTTGTGACCTTAATACTAGAGTGCATTTCCACAGAGCATAGTTTTTGAACTAAACACACTACATACTCCTTTTGGAAAATAACCACCGTAGTCTAATCTTGGAGCTGTGGCAAATCATTATAGTTGCTCACACACAAAGTACATCACCAGAAAGCGACTAAATTCCTATCTATACAGCAACAAAGCCTTGGGAATATGAGCATCCACAAATCTCAGTACAAAGAAAACCAGCGTGGGGAGAAATGGCAACAAAGCACCTCCCAAAACTCTGAACCCCTCCGAAGCCAAATCACAAGGGCACCATGGAGCAGAATAGTATAAGCAACACACCTAAACTACTCAAAAGCATAGCATAAAAGGTAAGAATAAAATTCAAAATGATTCTTAGTAGGATCAAAGAAGATGTAAAGTGGTACCTTTGTTGACAATGTTAATTTGTTCCATAATTCTGTAAATGGTGGCCATGTTTATGTTCATGTAAAAAAGATGTCTGCAGTCATTTTCATCACCCAATGCAGAATTTGAAATCAAAACAAAATTTTGTCAAATGCTTCTGTTTGTGAACCAGATTCTTCACAAAAATAAAAATGTAACCATTAACTGATGTTACACTGGAACAAAACAGATAATGTCAATAATAAGCAAAAAAAATAAAGCAAGACCTCTAAGATGACATTAATACAAAGCTGTATGAGCTAAACAAAATTATGCAACACATGAGTAACCAGTTTATTAATGAATTAGAATCCATGAAAAATTTCAATTAGAAATCTAGGAGATAACAGGCAGCAGAATGGACCAATGTGAGGAAAGAATTTTATAAATAAAGACAATGATGCCTTCAGTGACCTACTATTCAGAGACATTTTAAAGATAACATGAGAAAATGACCTAATAATTGCTAGGTGATGCAAAAGCATAATCTCAAAATAACTGAAATAACAAAAAGAGAGTCAGAGGATGAAACAAATAGTATGAAAAAAATGTGCTCACAAATGGTAGAAATCTCCCCAAACATAGAGAAAGCAGCAAACATACAAATATATGAGGCATGCAGAGCACCTAATACCTATGAAGAAAAGAGCTTCTCCACACTGCAGTAGGCTCAGAACACAAGAAGTCCATCACAGGGGCAAAATATCAAAAAATGCTAGAGAAAGGCAATAAATCACATTCAAGGTTTAGCACCTCAGAAGACTTTGCTCCACCAACCTTCAGGGTCAAGGAGTCTTGGAGTGAGGTGTTTTGTGATCCAAAGGATAGCCATTTCTAACATCCTGTGTATCCTGCAAAGCTTTCTTTTCTTTCTTTCTTTCTTTCTTTCTTTCTTTCTTTCTTTCTTTCTTTCTTTCTTTCTTTCTTTCTTTCTTTCTTTCTTTCTTTCCTTCTTTTCTCTCTCTCTCTCTCTCTCTCTCTCTCTCTCTCTCTCTCTCTCTCTCTCTCCCTCTCCCTCTCTCTCTCTTTCTCCCTGGACCTAGAGCTTGCCAAGAAGGCACTTATTCTGCTAAGCTAACTCTCTGGACTCTAGCTTTCTTTAAAATTATGGAAAAATAAGCTATTTCCAGACAAGGAGCCCTGAAGAAATTAATAACCACAAAAACAGCATTACAAAATATTCTCAAGCTTATACTAGAAAGAGACCATGGTTTTCAATAAGCCAAAAGGAATAATTATACCTGGTGGGATGATCAGCTAAGCAAAAGGGTAAAAATCAGAAACAGGAAAAGAATGTGATAAGGTATAAGTCAATATTTCTTAGCAATAATTCTCAATTTAAATTATCTCATTTCCCCAGTCAAAACACATCATTGACAAAATACATAAAAAAGGAAAAGCTCAGTTATATGCATCATTCAAGAAGTACAATTAGGAGAGGCAAGAGGGCAGAGTGGTAAACAGCAGACAAAGAAGCTCTCTGAGTGCTACCATCCAGAAGCTGGACTATAGCAATGTGGGGAAGACAAGGAGGAAAGTGAGTCCCCTAGACTCAGGAGAACCCTAGGAAGGAATTGAGGCCCACAGAAAGAGTGAAAAGAGAAATTTCAATGAAAAAGAAGGAGATACCCAAAGATGATTTCTCTATGAGATGGGAGGCACTGTGTAACAGCAATGATTCGGACCTGAAAACACAGTGAGTGCCAATGGACCCAAAGGCCTCTTGGAGAGACACAACAGTAAAGAGAAGTGGCACAAGCGAAGGGTCTGCTATCTCTTAATGAGGGCTGAAGGCTCAGCCATCCTGTGAGAGAACCATTCGCTCAGATCCATTTAGGAGAGGGACTCATTGAGATCAAGCTCAGAGGGATTGCCTGCTCCGCCTAGAAGCTCCCAGCTGGGCTCAGGCCAGCGGAAAGTGCGCTAATGGCTTCAGGCCACCAGAGGGTGCAGTCTAACTGAGATTATTTGCTACACTGTCAGAAAGCTACTTTGATAAATCAACATGGATTGGGATGCTGTATCCATCCTTTATTAACCTGTGACAACAGAGATAAATCTTGAACTGGACTTTTCTCTCTCTTTTTTATTTGCTGTAGGTTTTTATTCTGCTTTGTTTTTCCTCCTTCATTGTTTGAACTTATTTCAGTATGAGTGTGAATGTGGCATCGGGACTCTTTGTGGTGGTGATCCATCCTGTTCTGTTCTTTTGAGCAAATCCTTGTGTCTCTCCAGGCTTCTTCACAAGTTTCTCAAGTTCGAGGCAATCCCCTTTATCAGCCAGCCTTACTTCTACTCTCTTCCTCTTCTTTGACTTCTCTATTTTTAAATACATTATAATTTTAAACCCTGAGAGAAAAATTGATATATGGAGGGCTTGTATAGCATATAAATTTTTTTGGTTTGTTTTAGATTTTTACCTATAACCACAAATCTAGTTAATATGGTTAAAGATAGAAAATTAAAGGTTACTTTTGTTTGACATTTTCAGGGCTGTGTTCTATGTTATTGTCATTGGTAACACCATAGTCCAAAGTGACATAGTTGCTCTATTTAGAACAAATAGCTTTCTTGTATTTCAAGACAGAATGACTAAGGGTCACAAAATATAATATGGCATGTCGCCAAAGAGCCATTGGCTGGGCCAAAGAGGCAATAACGTCTTATCCCCAACAAAGTGAAGAAGTAGAATTACAGGAGATTCAAATAATAAAACTCAGCTACATCTGGAAGATAGCTAGAAGTAGTCATTTCCTAAAGGGTCTAAATAATAACCATAAAGCAACTCACCATAGGTGATTTACAAATATCACCCCTGAAATTAACCAAAAATAAGAAAAGAAAATGAGAAGACAATTGAACCAAAAACAACTATAGATAAGTCAGCTCTCTAAGGGCAAATCCAGAGGACACAGAGGTGGAACAATCCAAAAACCTCTCACCTGGCCACTCTGAAGTGGTAAGAACAAAGCAATTTAATGAGGTTCTATAAAAAATACTAATCAGAAATCATTTGTCACATAACTGATGAAATCATGTTCACATTGACAACCATACTTAGTGATTCTAAAGCAGATAAAGACATAAAAATATAGGAGATTAACAAAATTTTGGAAGCCATGAATGTTCAACATAAAAAGAAATGGAATGTATAAGGCAGATTCAGGAAAATATCCAGGAGAAAAAAAAATCCATTGAAGTTACAGCAAATTAAACCAATGAGAGGGCTGAATCTCAGACATAGAATATTAGCTTGCAGTTCACAATCATGAAAAGTAAGCATTCCTAAAAACAGCAAGAGATCATGATAAATTAATACAGCAGCTGCTAGACAATGTAAAGAACAACTTAAGCCTCATTATAGTCATAAGAAGTTATAGGTATCACAAATGATATTTAGAAACAGGCTCACCAATGTCATGGTAGAAATCTTCCCAAAAGAGAAAAACAATTTGATATACATATAAGTGAGGCATATAGAACTCAAATTAGACATGATCAAAGGTAAATCTACAGCCAATCATATCATAGTCAATATTCCAGAAGTTGAAGACAAAAATAGAGTATTTAAAACTTTTAGGGGAAATATATAAATCTATAAAGGAAAGCCCACCAGAATCACAGATGATTTCTCAGCACAAACACTGAAGTCAAGAAGAGCATGGAGGAAAATATTTCATGTCCTAAGAGAAAACAAACTTCAACCCAAAGTGAAATATCTTTCAAAATTGATGGAAAAACAAGATATTTGCATGTAAAAGAAGAGCTTAGAAAAATTATGACCACAAAATCAGCTTTCAAAAATATTTTGAAGGCCATTCCAGAGATAAGAAGGCCTAAGACCCCATTAATGCCAACAAAAGGAATCCTCCAGATAAAACAAACAACTAAAGGGAGGGGAAAAAAGAGGGAGACCAACAAGAAAATAACATACCAATGAAAAAATCAGTGCATGTCAGTTGCAACCATCAGTGTCAATGGCCCTATTTCACTAATGAAATGACACAATCTGGCAGAATTGACTGAGAAGCATGAGCCAACAATGTGTTACATACAAGTAATACATTCAATTAAAAGAGAAATTCATAGACTAAAAGTCAAAAGAGGGAAAATAGTACTTCATGTGTAAGGAATTCATAAAAAGTCAGTGGTAACTATTCTATTTGCAGTCAAAGTGAATTTCAAGCTCAGAGTGATTGAGAGAGATAAAGATATTTACAAATTTGTCAAAGGAACACTCAAAGAGGAAGAGATAGCAATCACAAAAGCATATGCAACAAATAACAGTGCATCAAGCTTAACAAAAAGTATTAATGGGCATGAAAAATAATGTACATACTAATAAAATTGCATTGGTGAATTTCAGTACCCCGTTGTTACAAAGATAGATCTACTGAAAAAAAATCAATAGTAAAATAATATAACCAAACCAAACTTTTTAGCAAGTGGAATTAGTAGATGTCTAAAGAATGTTCCACTCCACAACATCAGAATACATGTTTCTTAGCTGCATGCAGGATGTTTTCTAAAATAGACCACATGTTATCCTAAGTATATCATCAGACTATCATGCAATGAATTTGCAAATACAAAAGAAACAAGAAAAATTTCATAAACACATGGAAATTAAGTTCCATCCTCCAGACTAAGCAAACAATCAAAGATGAAATTAAAGAACAAATTGGACAGTTTCTACCCTTAATGATAACGACAATGCAACAGTATATAAGAACTTATAGGACACAATGAAAGCAGTCAAGCAGTCCACAGATGAAAACTTATATCAGTGAATACCTACATCAAGAAAATATAGCAAGCACAAATAAACACCTTACTGTTGAACCTCAAACTTATAGAAAAACAGCAGGCTTAAGCCAAAAGTTCCTATAATGGAAGTAAGTGTAAAGATGAGAGCAGAAATTAATGCACCAGAGACTAAAAAACATAATATGAAGAATTAATGATTTGAAGAACTGATTCTTTCAAAGTCTAAATAAAATGTTGGTAGGATACAAATTCTCTTATGCCTAGTGGTTGATGGGATTGTATTCAACTGAATTTCAATTTCACATGATATTCTATAAAGAAAAACCCCAAAAGCCCACTAAAAATTGCAGGATTTAATAAGCAAATTCAGCAGCATAGCCTGATAAAAGTCAACATTCAAAAATCAATACCTATCCTATACAGGAAAAAAACTCACTGACAGAGAAATTAGGAAAACAATACCACTCACAGTAGTATCCAAACAAACGAAATACCTAGGAATCAATTTAATGAATGATGTAAAGGTCTCTACATTGAAAATTACAGTACTCTAAAAGAGGTGATTGAAGTAGATATCAGAAAGCAGAAAGCACCAAATATAATAAAAGACAAAATGAAAACAGAAAACTATCTTTTGATGATGGGTAGGAAGAACCAATATAGTAAAAATGGTCATATTTCCAAAACTGTTGTAGTGATTTAATGCAATTCCAATCAAAATTCCAAAATCACATCTCAGAAAATTAGAAAAAACAATTGTAAAATTCCTTTGGAACCAAAGGACACCTAGAATAGCAAAGGCAATTCTGGGCAGCAAAGGCAAGGTGAGAGATACCATAAATCCCTGATTTAAAATTATACCATAAATCTATACTGATAAAAATAGTGTGATGTTAGCTAAAAAATAGAACTGAAGATCAATGGTACAGACTAGAAGACGGAAAAAGAACTGCCAACATATTCAGCCACTTTGTATTTGAAAAAGTGCCAAACACGTAACCTGGAATAAAGATGATCTTTTTAATAAATGGTTCTGGAAAAAACTGGTTCAGAACATGTGAAGATTAAAATTGGAATAATATATTTAACCATGCACTAAACTAAATTCAAAATAGATCAAAGATCTAAATATTAGAGGTACTAACATTAAATCTTCTGGAAGATACAGTAGGTAAAACTCTTGATAAAATGGATGTAGGCAAGAAAATCATGAATAAAACTCCTATTGCAAGGGAAATGGCACAAAGAATCAACATTAAGGATTTCATCTTACTAAAAAGCTTTTTCACAGAAAGAGAAATCACACTATGGGAAAGTATTTACTAGATATTCCTCAGACAAATGTTTACCATAAAGAACAGTTAAGCAAATAAAAATAAAATCAGACCTCCAAATATAAAGGCCCAATCCAAAAATGGTTATCTGATATGAATACACACAGAAATAAAAATTTGAAAAACTGTTCAATATGATTTTCTATCAAGAGAAGCAAATTAAGACAGCATTGAGATTACATCTCACCCTAGAAAGAATGTCTATCATTAAGACATCAACCAATAACAAATGCTGGAGGGGCTTTGTGAAAAAAAGGAACCCTTCTCCATTTTCTTTTTAATTTTTGTTATATTGAAGTACAAATAGCAATGAGACAGTTTTAAGATACCTTGACAAGATGGATTTGATAAATTAATACATTGCAAACTGTTTTCATAATGTTTTGGTATCATAGAAGGTACATACATGATATTATACTTACAGACATTATTATAGCAGATGTCTCTTATCAGTAAATAGAGAGTAGCTCTTTGTGTATCTTATTTTTATACCTGAATTACATCAAAGATTCAGTAATTAATACTTTCTACCTTGTTATTTTCCTAATAGTTGTCCATAGTACTAGAAGCTGACACTATATCCTGTCCAACCACCATTAGTGCAAATCTTGCCTCTCATAGGATTATGTAGAAGCACAGCGTTATCTATCCCAACTGTACTGTCTATACACACACATCATGATTCTTCCTTTCTATACCCCTTCCTTTATCTACAACTGTCAGAGATGGGCACTCCATTGTCATTCAACTAATTTAGGTGTTTGAACTCGACAACACAATCCAACATAGTCCAGCATTCCACAACAATAGTGAGTTATCCAAAGAAGTTGTCGACCAGTCTGTTGTAATCACTATAGAAATTAGGGGGAGATTCCTAAAAAAGACTAGGATTGGAAGATCCATTTGACTCAGCTATTCTTCTGGGTATCTTTCCAGAAGAATTAACAACACCATAAGACAGAAATGCATGGGCATTCAAGTTTATTTATTTATTTATTTATTTATTTATA
The DNA here is from genome assembly GCA_004027165.1 of Ctenomys sociabilis. NCBI lineage: Eukaryota > Metazoa > Chordata > Mammalia > Rodentia > Ctenomyidae > Ctenomys > Ctenomys sociabilis. The sequence continues at coordinate 50,703 of PVKA01011655.1, read as the reverse complement.
TTTTTTTTGTCTTTTTTGAGGCAGGGTCTCACTCTGCAGCTCAGGCTGGCCTTTTTTTTTCCCATTTATTTTTATTTTATTAAAATACAAATGTCAATCAGACAGTTTCAAGACACCTTAACCATACAGAGTCGATGAAGCTCACTTTGTAGCTCAGGCTGGTCTCGAACTCACAACAATCCTCCTGCCTCAGCCTCCCGAGTGCTGGGATTACAGGCCTGTGCCACCACGCCCGGCTGGCATTCAAGTTTATAGCAGCACAGTTTGTCATAGCTAGATCTCAGAAACAGCTCAATGCCCATCACATGAGGAATGGAAAAGTGCTCTTTACTTTTTATATAACAGCATACGAATTGTCCATAGAGAAAGATAAAATGGAGACTGTCATAGATAAATGTGTATACCTCAAGACCATACTCATAAGAGAAATAAACTAGATACAAATGTATAAATGGTATTGTCACTCTAGTGTGAGAAGGTGAAAGAAAATAAAGATATATGAAAATTAAAATAGTTACAGTGATACTTCTCTTAGTTCATTAAAAAGGTGGGTTGGTGCTACTATTATTTTATAATTAAATCCTGGTATCTTGTATTCAGAGTTACAAATTTAAAGATAAGAATACACAGTGTATTAGCCATTGTTACCTTCACATTGCTTTGGAATTTTGTTTTTATATTTAAAATAAAAAATTAAAAAAGAAATATATTTAATTAAAAAGATACAGATTAAATATCAGAGAATAGAAAACAATACTCCATGCAATAAGAATATTGTTTTAAAAATCAAGAGTTGCAATCCTAATACAAAGGAAGAATTAGCAATTATAAACATACATGCATCAAATACTAGCTCATACAGTTTCATAAACCAAATACTAATGGATATGAAAAACCTGATAATATCCACTATAACAGTAAAGGGATATCTTGTTATAGTACTGACATATGGGAAGGTAAGATAGACAAAATATCAACATGTTGTCGGAAATGAACCAAAACCTTGAACAAATGGATATATTAGATATATGCAGTGTTTCCGTCCAGTAACAACATAGTACACATTCTTCTCAGCAGCTCTTGAGACTTTCTCTCAGTTAGACCATGTGCTAGACTATAAAGCATGATTAAGTAGCTGCAAAAGAAGCAAAATTATCCAATACATATTAAACCATAGTTTGAAACTACATTTTTTGATTTTTGATTTTTATGTATTTAGTAAAGGGTCTTCACTTCACAGATAGGACTGATCCTCCTATTTTCAGCCTAACAAGTGCTGAGATTACAGGGATGTGCTACAACTCCCAGTCTTAATTGCTGTCTCAGTGCACCATTGGAGCAAGGCTGGCAGAGCAGGCTGGTGACTGAAACCTGGCCGCTGCACTCTGCCTAAGCAGGCATTTTGGTCTGCTAAGCTATCTGCCTGGCTCCATGGTTTGAAACTATAAATCAAGAGCATAAGACACCACAGAAACTCTACAAACACATGGAAATTGAATAACATCCTCCTAAGCAATCAATGGGTTATAGGTGAAATTTGACAGTTTGTAAAAGGAAAAGATAATGTCAGTATGACACACTGGAACCTATGGAAGATGAACAAAGTAGTCCTAAGAAGGAAGTTCGCAGCAGTGAACTCCCACATCAGAAAAACAGAATGTACTCCAATTTATAACCTAACTGTGTGCTACAAGGTTTCAAAATAAGAACAATCCAAACCTACACCCAAAGCAAGGAAGGCAATTAGAAGAGTGGGGCAGATTAATGAAATTGAGACTGACAGAAAAATACAAAGAATCAATGAATCTAAGATTTGAAAGATGACAGAGAATGTAGAAAACCTTAGGCTATCTTAACAAAAGAAAGAAAAAATCACAAATCCATGTAACTAGAAAAGAAAAATCATTTGGAGCACCGTAGTAGAAATTAACTTTTGTTTTCAGCACCAGGGACCAAACTCAAGACCTTATGCTTGCCAGGCAGGTGCTTATGCCTCTGAGCTACCTTCCCAACAACTCCTGACAATTCCAGTTGTGCTGATAACTCGCTACAATTATGGACCATTGGACTTTATTTTGTTGAATTCAAGTATGTACAGTCTTTGGACTGGCATCAAATATGAAAAGATCCTTTAAAGACTTCTCCAAATACAGCATCTCTAACTGCAATGGAATGCCCATCTCTGACAAAACAGGATAGGAAAAGGGGGTTGTGTTGGGAGCCACAGAAGCTAAGAAATTGATCAACTGTGTGTAGGTAGGACTAGACCTCATTGCCTAAAACAACAAGCTAACTCAGTCCTGAGATAAATATCCTGTCTGGTGAAGGTCAGCTATTAGTCACTGGGCAACCTTGTGTCATGTGTTACTAACTTTGTAAAAGTATAAATAAAGGACCATTTTGTTGTGAAAAAAAAAAGAAAAATACATATGTATTTTCTAAGAGAAAGTAGCTGTATATGTTAGGATAGATATACAGCTACTTTCTCTTAGTTTATTGAGAAGAAAGGTTTGTACTAATACTGTTTAGACAAAATATCATGTCTGCATCTTGTCCTTTGAATAACTACTACAAAGACAGCAACATGCAGTGTATTAATTATGGTGGCTGCCCTACTAACTTGTTTCATTGCTATTTTATCTTTTTTCTCATTAAAATGAATAAATAATAAATGAAATAGAAAAACAAAAAGATGAAATCATAATGAATTCTGTAGAAATCCAGATAACCAGTGTTATTATTTGTATCTAAAGTCCTCTCAAAACAGGTATTTCATATACAGCTTCATCTATAATTTGTGACTAGTTCGTGTATCAGTCATGGAATTACATATGTGAGTGCTATTCTGATGCTAGGGCAGGTAATCTGCAACCAATATAAGGGACAGAAAGAAGCTTGCCTCGCCATTCTCTTCTTTAATGTTCATGTCACCATGAACTATTGCCATCTGCCATGCTCAACAATGCTTTAGAGCCAGCAGATTATGGGCTTAAAATGTCTGTAAAGTGGGAGATAAATAAATCTTTCTCCCTTTAATGTTGCATGTTAGATATTTAATCTCAGCAATGACAGTAGTAACTAAAACAATCAGTAACTGTTGAGAATTGGTACTCAATACAATGGAAAATTCAGTAAATAGCTGCATATATATGAACTACTATATTACAGTATCAAAATACATGCACTAAATAGTCTCACTTTTCAATAATATTAATGTAGTATATAAAAAATTTAATGCACCCAGAAGTGTGCTTGAATTTGTAACTTTTAAATTGAAGAGGGCACCAATATTTCATTCAAATATCATCCTCCCAAGAAAACTTGCCTGATGGCTAAATGGTTCCATTTGTTTAGTCAACAGCCCAACCCCTAAAATCTCTATAGCTTTCCTTATCTATTCTTTTAATTTCATGTAACACTTATAACACTGTAGTAAAATTTATAAATTTTGTACATATTAGTCCTTGACTAAACTCTTTTTCCTACTAGAATGGACATAAAAATGTGTAGAATTCGTTTTATTTATTGATACAGCAATGGATAAGAACTACTCAGTTAATAATCTACTCATTGACTGGCTCAGTATAGCTATGTACAATGCAAACTAAATTTTACATGGATTTAAAAATATTTAGTTTTTAGGGCATGTGGATGTAGGAAAAAATATCTTTTGTTGTTACTGACATAGAATTAAACATACATGGCAGGGGCATGGAGATAGCTCAGTAGTCTAAAGACTGCCTAGGCAAGTGCAAGGACCTGGGTTCAATCTCCAGTACCACATACAGTGCTGGCCCCACCCCAAGTGCACCCAGCTGACCACTAAGATCAGGTGTGGCGGTGCAGGCCTGTAATCCCAATACTGGGGAGGCTGAGAGGGAGGAACGCTACAAATCTGAGCTGCAAAGGTACAACACTGTACAAAATACATAAAATAAAATAAAATATAAACATATATAGCAAAGGAAACAATTAATTACTCCCCAGTGTGATATAGGTGAAGCCCACAAACTTTAAAAATCTCTCCAAAATGAAGTACTATAATTAGTTGTGGAGTAACATGTAGAATCTCAACTATTTTTGAATGTAAAAGGAATAGCAATATCTATAAGTTGCTGGTATTAAATTAAATAAAATGATCCTCACACACAAATATGGGTAATAATAGTTTTGGCTAGCATGGAGATAACAATAAAATAAAAAAAAATGATGTTTTTTGTTTCACATTAATAGACAGTTGAGAGACCAATGAAGTGTTCTAATAGTATATATACAGCAGTTGAACATCATGGGTCCTACAGTTTCCATTAGAATCTATAAGGTCTCTTAAGCAGAGGCCTATGACTTATTTTTACTTTCTTCTGAAATACACTAACATGCATCTAACATGTATATGCACTTAATAATGCATTACAAAATACTAAAAGGAATGACTAATACCATATTTAGATCTTAAGGTGACAAATATGAGAACTCAGATAAATTCCTCCTTATGCTGTATCAGCAGGAATAAACAAATACATTCACTGCCATTTGGAGCTAATAAATATTACAATATTGGACTTGAAGTTCATTTGCACTTTTTCCCTCTTTTTAAAGAGAATGAAAATTAGCAAGAAAACAGAAATGGTACAGAATTTCACTAAATAAAATAATTGGAGTTTAACAATGTTTGCTGTATTTTGTATTGTCATTTTTTTAGATTACCAGATACAAGCATGCAAAATTTGTCAAAAAAGTTATTAAAAATTGGTCCTGTACTAAGAACACAGAAAAAAAAAATAAAACTCAAATTAGCAGATGCTAGGATTGACAGAGAGCTTTATGAAAGATTATTATTTTTCTTCCAAATTATAAAGACTGTATGCTCCACAGGGATGGGCAAGTATTCCCAAGGATAGAAAGATTAGGCATCTACTCAGAATGAGATCAAGCTTCATCTTGTCCTGTATAAATATATTTTTGTTTTGCACAAACTCAGTGGAGAAGGGATCCTTTTCTTCCTATACAGCCCCTCCAGAGCATGTTATTCACTGATTTCTTGATGATAGCCACTCTTATTGGAGTGAAATAAAGTATCAATTGTTTTAATTTACATTGCTTGAAAGATCAATGTCATTGAATTTTTAATATACTTATTCGCTATTCATATTTATTCATCTTAGAAATATGTATCCATTTCAGATGCCCATTTTTGGAGTGGGTTTTTAAATTTAGAGGGTCTGATTTTTCAGTTCTTTATTTTTTCTAGATATAAATCATTTGTCTGAGGGACAGTTATGCAGGTTGTCTGAGAATATCATGTTCCATCAATTCATGTCTTTGTGTGAGAAAAAAAGCAGATTTTATTCTGTTGAGTTCAAATAATAGAGAAAAAACTATGGTTCATGGAGTTTGAGTAATTGAATATCTAAGTAATATTCACATTAATTGGATTTTAGTCAGACTCTGTCAAAAGTCATAATATATTTGAAATTAAAGTGAAATTTTTTTTTGGTACTGGAATTGAACTCAGAATTTTGTGCTTGCCAAGCTGGTGTTGTGCTACTGAGCTATCACCTTGGACAGATGCAGTTATTGTTAGGCTAATTTCATCAAATTTCTTGGAGCATTACTTTAAAATAAAATTATGGTCAATTTCATAATGAGCCCACTGAAATGTACTGAGTAAAAAATTGTGAATTCTTTCTTTTCTCACCACTACCCTTTAATTGCACAAAATGTACAGTTTTGCATAACAGTAACCATAGTTACCTAGACTTGAGGAAAGAAACAAAATAAAAACAGCAATAATAATAACAAATACAATCTGAACAATCTTCATTCATCTGCTTATATGTTCATCTCTCTAAGTTAAATAGCAATTTGGCTACAAGCACTGAACAAAAGTGTTGCTAGCCCTCTTTGAGAGTATCCTTGTCCTCAGGGGAAGGACCAGCTGTGTGTTAACAGCTTGGCTACTTCAGGATGCTTGATTTACTTAATTATAACTTCAAAATTACTGGCATAATTGCCAATTTTTATTATTTTAATATAAATAAATAAATGCACATAGGCTAGCATATGTACTGATGCAAAGTTTAAAAAGTGAAAATCTTTGACCTATTTTGATTTGTGTTGATCACAAAAATGCCAACAGTCAGTGGACACAGTTATAGTCTACTTTTGATCTCGCTAACCCATCAGAGCCATACTGTTTTTGTCCAATAAAGGCAGTGTGGGGTGAGTGTGTGTGTGTGTGTGTGTGTGTGTGTGTGTGTGTGTGAATACTTTGCAGAAAAGTAAGTCAAATTTTTTCTGCAAACTTTGTATTTGGTATGGAACTAAGCAATTTGTCTCACTCCAACCTCTTTCCTGCCCACAGTGAGGTCTCTGAGCGACTCAGATTTTCTCTTTATCTGATCACAGCCAGTAGATAATGGAGAAGTATTCACAATTGCACAGATGCTATGGATATTTAATGAATATAAACAAGAAGCAAATCATTCAAGTATGTAAGTTATGCTTTCAAAATATTTCTGAAGCAATGTATATCAGCTATGAAAGGATTATTAGAGCCCTATTAGAAGAATATAGAACTAATGTGGATTAGAAAGTTTTGATCTTTCATCTTGAGTTGTTCAGCACAGTAATCACGAAACACCCGTGAAATTGTGATGCAATTTATCTACACTTTAGACCTCTGTAGTGTACTCACCAGAAAGACCTGAAGTAACGCATGAACAGAAGATTCATATGCTGGGAATTTTCCATCATGTTTATTTGAGCAGAAGGTATTCTAAAATTTGCCTAGTTTAATATGAAATTTTGGGTAAGTCAAAGTCTTTTAAAACTAGGAAAAATGATGGCCAGCACTTTGTATTTCCTTTCACATTTTACTTTCTAATTTCTATATATTTCTTCACTAAGTCATTAGTGTATTTGATATAAGAATCAGGATCATGTCAAGATATGCCTATGTGCGGAATTTTGTGTTTTAATTTGGTGACATATAATAAGGTTCTGTAGCTACCCAGGTTATGAACTGAGCATAGCCATGTATACACTGGGCTTGAATTTACTTTGTCAATTCTTAATAGTGGCAGTGCACTGATAACCTTTAGTAGAGTAATATTTAATATAAACTTTATTTTAAAGAAACAAATTTTACATAATATTTCATCAATAGTAAATTTTTGAGATAGGATCTCATGTAGTTAAAACTGGTCTTGAGGTCACTGTGTAACCTACCCTGACCTCAAACTCATGGAGATCCTCCTGTCTCTGCCTCCTCCATGCTAGAATTACAGGCATGTACCACTATGTCCATCATTTAATATTACTTTTTAAAAGATTGTTTAGTTCATCATGTGCCAAGGTGTTCTGGATACATGTGCAGGAAACTTGTGAAGTAGACATTCTGTTCACATTTGAAAGAGGCATAACTTAAATGCTTGAATGATTTGCTTTTTGTTTATATTCATTAAATAGCAGAGAGCTCTTACTGGAGTCTTTACTTTCCCCAAAGCATCCTGTCTTAGTTTTGCAGTTTGCACGGTGTCTCTATAGAGAATTGCTACATTCCATGTGATTGCAAATACATTTTTCATTCAGGCCATATTTTGTAAAATCACAGAAAAAAATTAATTTCACTTTAAAGCATTTGAGCACAGTGAGAAAAGCTGTATATTGAGCCATTGTATGTTGTAGTCTAAGCACACATTCATGGAATCGAAGTATTGAGCTTCAGGTATTTTGTCCTGCCTGCTTGGGTTGAGTATTCCTGAAGACAGTCCATGGGGAGTTCTAGAGACTTAATCTTGAGCAAAACAAAGCATATGATTCAAAAACTGCTCACAGGTTTGATGAAGGCATCACATGAAAAGTACAGTGTACTTTACTTGAAAACTCCCAGTGTACTTGGGAGTTTTAGGCTCCCAACTTTTTTAATATTTTAAAAAGAAACAGAGAGGGAGGGAGGGAGAGACAGAGGGAAGGAGGAAGGGAGGGAGGGAGTAGGATGATTTTGATGTACTTGTTTTTCAAGAAGAGAATGTGATTTCACAGCTTCTAAATGTCACTTCTTAAACTGAGAAGACTTATGCCTCCTGCAAAGCCAGCCCTCTGGGAGGACAAGTGAAGAGGATAGCAATTTCAAGTGCAACTTGCACAGTTAAGCCAATTACCAAAATTCTTTTTCAGAATAAACAAAACAGAGTTGGAGATGTATATCAGAGCAAAGGCCTTCAATGCACACACACACACACACACACACACACACACACACACACACAGCCAGAGAGAGAGAAGAGAGAGAAAAGCACTTCTTTTTAAAAAAGAATATATATACAATATATATACTTTTATTTTTCACCCGTTAACTCCATCATATGCCAATCATGAGCTAGTTTCAGCAGTTACATTCCCTTGATCATGGCTGCATGAGGAGGTGATTAATTGGAAAACAGGGAGACCAGACATGGTCCAAAGTGACATCATGCAGCAACGCCACTGCACTATGGTCATCGAGTCCACTGGTGTTTGGTAGGCATTCAGTCTGCTCTCTCCAGGGACGGGAGAACATCATCGACACCTTCGTGGTGGAGAATGCCAATGGCGAGGTGACTGATTTTCTTAGTTTCTATGTACTTCCCTCCACCATTATGAACCACCCAACCCACAAGAATCAGAAAACTGCTTATTCCTTCTACGATGTCCACACCCAGATGCCTCTCTTCAACCTCATGAGTGATGCACTTGCTCTCACCAAAATGAAAGGGTTCAATGTGTTCAATGCGCTGGATCTCATGGAGAGAGAACCACTTCTGAAAAGGGAAAATCCTTACATTCACTGTCCTCATTAAAAATAATTCAACTACTTCATGTTTTCTCATAAAGGTTGTGAAATGATTTTATTTTCTTGTGTTTTTCAAGTACAGAGAATAAAAGAGTTGTTTAATAGATTTTCTTAAAAAGTACAAAAGCTAAATGCGATAATATTTCACATTCGTGTATATAATTCTCTAGACTATAGCAGCTTTGCTGTCAAGATCTCTGGAAATGATTGTAAACTGAGTCATTCTATTTGGAATTACAGAAAACTTAGATTTTTATGTCTAGGAGGTATGCAAATGAAGGTGTAGAATTTATATGTTTCTTAATTAAAATTGGGCAGCTATCACCCGGAGCATTCAGTTCATTGGCATAATCTGATAATTTCGTTTCCAGAATTGCCTATAACTTGCAGCTACATTGGGCTATCTTTACCAAGATTGCTAGATTTCCCACAAAAAATGTCCAAAACTGAAGCATACTGCTTAGAAAGTGTCAAGACAGATTTCATACTCAGAGATTCTAGGGTTCTTCAGTTCTTGGTGAAAATTCACTTTAAATATGAAGGTTGCAAATTCAGCATTTTTAAGAGTGTCCAATTAAAAGAGGGCCTAAGGAAAATAGAATGCTAGGATTGAAGCAAACTACTGTACTTCCTTTGCAAGTTTCAAAATTGATTGTATTTTCTCAGCTTAGAGGAAATTTTTACAAGGGATCACAGTTAGTAATGAATCTATTAATAAAATCTATTTAGAAAGTTTCCTTAGGAATTTTTAAAAGATGAATCCAGGAGAGCATAATATCTTTAATCATTTGTAACACTGAAGGGCAGATGTTGGTTGTTAACAATAAGAGTGGATTGCTAATAATAATATAATGTGGAAGCTTTCTGTGGATTTTACAAATTTTGAGAAAAACAAGATTTTTTTCTTGCGAATAAGGCCTCAGAGTTTTTTTCAGTATAGATAAAATATTACTGAATTCCAATCAAATTATTAAATACTTCCAAAGTTTTTCTTGTCACTACTTTCTCAGCTTTGCACTTGGGGCTCCAGAAAGAACAGAAAACAGAAGAGGGAAAATTGATCATTTTATTAGGAATATAAAGCCACTCAGCTTTCTTTGATTTGAAATTGGATTGAAATAAAATTCAAATATGGTTTCTATTAAAATGACAGTGTGAAGGCTGACTCTACAGAACTTAACACCTTTGAGAAGAAACATAATGGCTTGGTTTTGCTCCCCATATTAAGTTACTAGCTTTATGAATTTATGTTTATTTGTATTTTGAGCTACACTTTAGTTTACTTCTGGTTTATGCATTTGGTAGTAGGATTTTCAACTTGCTCCAAATTAACCTTGCATTTATAAGCTTGCCCTGTCTCATATATATCAAATCAACATGGCTAGTATACTTTCTAACAGTAATATTTGTGTCTTTGATAAAGATTTACCTCTTTCTGGATGATCCTAATTTACTTTTGTCAGTATATATTGTATCATTCTTTATAAATAATTGCAAATGCATGCTTTATCAAAATATGTATGTATTTTCTAATTAGAATATTTCAAAATTCAACTTTTTAAAATAATCTTTCATTCATAGAATAAGTGTAGAACTCCCTGTGTTAGAATTGATACTTTGCTCAGCTTCTGCAAATATTTACATTTTCATACCAAGGACACAGTTATCAAAATTGAAAAATTAAGAAATTGGTATTTTATTAATACTATAAATAAGTTACAGATTTTACTTCAATTTCACCAACATTTTATAGATATCCTATTAATGTCCTCAGACCCAGTCTTACAACTAGTTGTCTTCTTTATAGGTCCAAAGTTCTTTAAGTGTCTTCTAATTTGTGACAGTTTTTGGATCAAATCTAGAAATATTGCATAACACAGCAGATACAGGAGCAAATACCTTTTTACTGGCAGGTAGACTTTTTTACATAGCCTTTATTATGAGAATAGTGTCATCTATGGTTTTGAAGGTTTGCTGAAATTGAAGGCTGTCACTCTTGATGTTTTTAGTTTTTTTAAAGGTACTTTCAAAATATGTCACATGTTTATTGCTATAAATATACCTATATGTCTGGATGTGTATGCATATCAATTTGTGAGTTTATTTTGTTAATAGATCTGTTACTGGCACTTTTGTGGACCTTTATTTTTTTAGCAGCTTAAAACAAAATATTTTTATTATCACTATACTTAGGTAGTTTCAACAAAGTACTTTGCCCATAGCAGCACAAGGGGAAAATGAGGCTGGCACCTCTTTTGAGCCAGTGTTTATGTTTTTGAAGGAGCTACTATATCAAATTCTTCTACTCATAACTTGTGGCTTTCTTTTGCAGTTCCCAGTCTTTTCTTGGTCCTTCCTTTCATCCCCACTTCCATGTGATCTATTCTTTAGAGAAAAGCTGATTTTTAAGCTTTCCCAACTCTGGTTGTGTAGGGAAAGAAGACATTCACATATTTGTCTGATTAAGCCTCTGTCTAAAATAGTACTCTGCATGCGTACTCAGGTGTGTATATCTGGGTCTCAATGAAGGATCTCAGGTATGCAGCTTCCCAATCTTCTCCCTCTTCCAGCTTCGTCCTTTAGCCTAATGTGAACTCTGCCTCTCTTCCAGGTGTGGAGTTGTGGTATGCTGTCTGTTCAACCAACCCTTCTTGGTGTGTTCCCATTCATGGCCTAGGTAACAGGACTTTGAATGTATAGAACACTTCCGTTTCCTTCAGGAAGATAGATGGCATGGGTCTGTGGAGACACTTATCAGCAAATGCTTTTCTTATGTACCAATACCCTACAGGAACTTTTTAGAGTGCCCTCACCCAGTACATCTTCTGAAAAATTTTAACCTATAGCATTTTTTTCTTGAGTACTTTTATAGAATAGTCTTCTCTAGATCCACTTTTTATGGTTCCTTAATTTAGATATTCTTTCTAGGATACTTTCTGTGGAGCCCTTTCTAGGGCTGCTTGCTCTGAAGCACTTTCTTAGAAAGACAATACATTTGACTCCAAGGAGTTTCTCCCCTCACATTAATCAGTAATCAGCACACACTGTTTGTTTTAAATGATATTGCACTCTTTATCAGCTACTATAGAGTCTCCTTATCTTTGTTCTGCTGTAGAAGAATACATGAGGTAAACTAATTTATTAAACATTATTTCTTACTTTGAGGAGGATGGGAACTCCAATATCAAGGACAAAATAAGAATGGTGAATAGAAATGGCCTGTTGCCATTGGCATCTTCTTGCATTAGCATCTTCTATGATAGAAAGCACAAGCACAAAATGTAAACTACAGGGGCCAATGGATTTAATGTTGTGTCATGCAATACAGGGGTCCAAACAGCAGAGAATACATTCATCCCAGACTATTACATTTTACTTGTGTTGTTGTTATTTATTATTATTATTATTATTATTATTATTATTATTATTATTATTAAGAACAAAGAGCAATGAGACAGTTTCAAGACAAATTAACAGAATAGATTCAATAAATTAATGTGCTGCAAAATGTTTTTGCAATGTTTTGGTGTCATACAAGGTGCATACATGAGATTATACTTACAGACATTATTATAGCACATGTCTCTAATCAGTGAAGAGAGTGTAGCTATATAATTATCTTATTTTTATAGCTGAATTATACCACAGATTCAATAATTAATACTTCCTACCTTGTTATCTCCCTAGTGTTTGTCCATAGTACTAGAAGCTGACAAAATATCTTGTCCAACCACTATTAGTGCAAATCTTGCTTCTCATAGCATTATGCAGAAGCACAGCATATTTATCCTAACTGTACTGTTTATACACACACATCATAATTCTTCCTTTGTATACCCCCTTTTTTATCTAGACCTGTCATAGATGAGCACTCCATTGTCATTAAACCATTTAGGTGCCTGATCTCAGTGACACAACCCAACACAGTGCAGCATTCCACAATAATAGTGAGTTATCTGAAGAAGTTGTTGACTATAGCTATTTACAGATCAACTTATTATTATGGCCTGGCGTTATATACTGCATTTTTATAATTTTCTGCTGGATGGATAAGACCAAGATAGATACCTATATACCAAAAGATGTAGCTTTTGTTTCTGATGAGGTCAGTGAAGTCCCCTCAGGGTTTATCTTGCAATCCTGTACCTTACTTACTCTGTAGATCCTTTGTCTGTGTCATCCATGCAGATGAGTCACGGCCAATGCCTGACCAGTTTGCTCTCTATGAAAGCCTGAAGGAAAGTTTTCTCTCTATGTGACTCTCCCCAGGCCCACTTTATATCATCAATCTCTTTCCTCTGTGTTTTAATGCACGATCCATTCTGGAGAAAAGAGTGCCACAAGATATCTTCCCTTCTGCAAAGGCTCCAATTCCTAATATCATCTCAATGTGAGTTGTTACAATATATGAAGATTGGATGAAATTTAGGTATATAATCTGTTAGAATTACTGAAATAAAGAGATGCAGATTGAAGGCCAAAAATCAGAGATTGAGGTATATATAATAGTTGTTTCTGTCCTTCTCCTGTCTCCTGATGGTTGCCAAAAATCCTTGATGTATCTAGCTTATTCAAAACAGAATTCCAGTCCTCATATGATATTCTCGTGTGTATGTGTGTGATGTCTAATATTTGTGTGTCCAACATATGCTTTTTAAACTAGAATGCTTATCACATTAGTGTGAAGGTCCAATTTACTTGAGTACGACCTGCTGTAAGCCACTATTTATATCTGCAATGACTCTACTTTCAAATTAACTCCTCCTCCAAAGTATGGGAGGATCAGACTTCAACATGGATCTTCCAAGTACAAAACCCAACCCTGGATCTGACTTCCTGAGCAGTCACACTCCTATTTTCACTGGAGATCCTTCTCTGTCCACAGAATATACAGCAGTGAGTCACTCAGAGGCATCAGCTCTGTGACAGACTCACAGCAATTTTTTAAAATGGTAGTTGGGTCACTTTCTTTTTATGAGAGTGAGTTCTATCCTTTATTTAACTATCTTCTACTGAGGAACTACAGGTTCTAAACTGTGCTAACTCCATCTCTATAAATGTGTTGTGATCCTGAGACTATATAATTTATATTCTTAAATATCATATAATTTACAATAAATCATTCATGTACTATGTTAATACTATTTAACTGATTTTTTAAATCTTAAAAATTATGGTGTCTAAGAAAATGTTTGCATTCAATGGCTTGGCATTTTTCAAGACCAAATAGCATTCAGTGAGGGTTCAATAAACATAACACTAATAGCAAGAATTCCAGCCGCACATAGTAACAAAAAGCAAGAGCAACAATTGAAATTACATTTGTTGTGCTTCAGTATGAAATTATTTGGTTATATATTGCTTTCTATGGATAATTTTAACTAGAGTTGGATTTCTTTTAGTCTGTACTGATATAAACTATTTTTTCTAAAAAAAAAGGCAAAAAGGTTAAACTTATCTTCAGAAATTTTAGTATGACATATCAGCAAAGCCATAATTTTTTATGTTTTTTCAAGCTAAACATTTTAAAAATCTTTGAAATAATTATGTCTCAATTCAAAAATACAGTACTTGTGTATTCTAAAACTAGGCCAGTGGGTGACACATTACATAAAATGGATATGTGACATTACTGTAACTTTACATAGGTTTGAGAGACGTCTTTTACATGATTCATTATATTCTCAGTGATTTACTTCCCTGGAAGGCATTGTGATTAACAGTTGCTGTCAGCTGGAGCGAAGTTCTCAATGCCCAGCACACAGTGCACTTGGACATGTAGCCTAGCAATGCCAGCACTGGAATACAGTTCTCTTCAAATGGTCAACCATTATTACGGAAGTTCCCTAAAGAGCTATTTTCTAAATTGGGTGATCAAGCAGAGTTAAAATGGATGAAAGGAAGAATAAATGTTTCTCTTACCTTTGTGGTTGGCAAGGGGAAAGACTTGATTTTTCAATAAATAGGTGTCAGAAGGAGAAAGGAAACCATCTTCATCTATTATGTGATTTTTTAATATGAAATTAGCAGGATTTACTTTGTACATTTGTCTCATTGTACTTTCTGAATCTCTCATTTCTCTGAGGTCAGTATAATCAGAGTTCTTGCTATAGTGGCAATTATTATTTTCTAAAGATTAAATGCATGTGTCTTCTAAATTTTGTGTGTGAAACCATGATATCTTATATAAGGAACATGTCTGCTTTTCTAAAAAAGTCACATCAGATTTAAACACTGTTCTAATGCTGATGTCTCAGGGTCTATAGAGAATCACTAAATTATTTAGAGTTGTAAACAGATTCTACTGTATTCTAGCATGTGAGGCAGGGTGTTATGTACTATTGTGAGTGGCTCTACTTTGCGATGTTCAAATTCTACACAATGAATTGTATTTGTCATTATCCAAAACACTGTGTAAGTGGTTAGCTGGAAGAGCAAATCACATCTCAGAAGTGCATGCATTCACGAAGCAAGAGCTTTGCAAAGTTCAGTTTGTCTCTATTCCTGATTTGTCTTTGAATCTCTCCTTTCAGAAATTGGGAGAAAAAGATGTAGTTGCAGTTTGATGTAATCAAAATTGACACAGGTCCAGCTCGATTGAAAATTGAAATTATAACATCAGTCAAAATGTCTTCAAAAATTACATTATTATTATATATTCTGTGGTTCGTATTTGTACACTCTGAAGTAGATGAGGTAAATGTGATAGATGTGTTCTTGTGCCAAAAGGTGACTTCAGTTGTTTTTCAGCGTATTTTCTTCAATTTCATAATGAGAAGATGAAACCCAGAGAGATGAAGCATATCACTTGGGTATACATGATGTCAGAGGAAATACTAAGGATATTGCATAATTTTGTGAATAAAAGCACTTCCGGCCATCAAAATCCTTGAGTCCATGTTTTCCCATCCTTCTCTTACTGACTTTCCTCAGTCTTGGCCTTGGCTATTCCTCTTAGTGTTTCCTTTCTCCATGGTGGGAAGTTTACTTAAAAAATGAGGAAAAAGGAAGCCTAATTAAAAGTGTTGAGAATAACACACACTACACACTTTATATTTTACTTAAGAAAAAGGATTAACAAGTAAGAATATGAAAAAAAGTGAAATAAAACGTTGTTTTGGATTTGAATTAGAGGTGATAATTTACTCTCAGATATTTAAACTAGGATAGATCATATCAGCATCTGTACATCTGCACTCACAGAAGGTTGTAGTATTTGTGCATTTATGTATTATGTTCTTTGGCAAGCCTGCTGAGATTAGCAAAAATTGACACTCTAGTAGTAACTACCGAAGTCTTTGTTTATAAGTATTGTTTCTTATCAAAAGCACCAAGTATACTGGGAGAAATGGCTCTCCAATATGATTAGGATGGAATAATAGAAAAAAATTTTCAGAATATTTTGAGCCAAAAAGTAACCAAATATGCAAATATAATTAGCATTTGTCCAAAAGACATGAGGATCAGCTTAAAGAGTTCTGAGGGGCATGCCTAAAACAATTTGAACTTCAATTATTTTTCAAAATAATATATTGCAAGACTTTTATGTAAAAAGAATATATAATTACATGCTGAAATTATACATTAAATAAATAATAGACTAGAGAAATTTCTACTTCTGGTACACAGTTACCAATAAATACAGAAAAATGATGAGAATTATAAAATCCCCACTTGACATTCTAACAACTATCAACTGAGACAAGAATCATACACAGTCCTAAAACTTGTGAGAGAATCAGAACAATTTCATATTTTAAAATATTTTCCCCATACAGTGCACACCCCCAGTTATACACTAGTTTTATCACTGTTATTAATGTACGCTTTACAGTGGAAAACTAGGATGCGATCTAAAACATATCTGTATCTCCTAAGATGGGTTGTTAAGGTGCATCTTGTGACCTGAACTGAGAAGAACGCTTCATTTTTCTCCTAGCAGCATGCCTTAGGTGCGCAACTCTTAAAGAATTACCACACAACCATGGATTTTGTCATGGAAATAAAACTTTTATGTCCAGAACATAACCTGAAAGTGTGTGAATTGAAATTGGTTTCTCTGTGCTAAATAGCAATGATAGACTGACCTTATTTAACTTAAATGAAAAATTGATTGCTTGTTATATGAGAGATTTATAATAGAGGACAAACACTAAAGTGTAAGTGATAGCAGTACCACACAAACAAATTATCAGAAAGTTTTAAAGCAGCTCTTCTATGTATTGTTCCATCATCTACTTTATGCAGATTTGAAGTTATTTTAAAATTAAAACATTAAGAAAGAGAAATAATATTTCTAATTGGGAAATTATAGATACAAAAATGGAGTAGTGCTGGTTCGATATCAGTTTGGTTCTTTTTGTAGGCTTTTGTTTTGAATAGTAACTATCCAAAGTATTTTTCATTTAATAATATAAGAGCCCTAGAGAATGTTGTTAGTATCTGTCATTTCCCAATGTTACAGGAAACAACATTTTTCCAATATTATATACCTTGTACAAACAACATTATTCTGATATTGAAAATATTGGTAACAAAGGTTAAATTTTAGAATTCATGTGCTAAAATAATCTGTGTGATATTTAGAATGTTTTAATTTCCCTATGAATCCTAAAGCTGTTACATAAATAATATGGAAATTAAATAAATTTCAACATGTTTTACTTACATTGATCCTAAAAATCCTTTCTTGGGAATGAGTTTACAGAATAAGTGTATTGAGGAGGAATCTTGAAACAGAGGCCTCTAACTATGAAATATTTAAGTTAAGGTAACTGCCACACTTAAGCGCAATTCTGTCATCAGTTTCTGCACAGTTCTCAAACAGGATAATTTGCTCCTTAATTTGAAACTCTCTTTACATTTTCTAGGCAATTAGTAGGAGTCACAGGAATTTTCTCGGTTACCCCCAGCCAGATCCATTCATCTAACTGATACCTTTCTATTTTCCCTTTTTGTGCAGAGCACACACACAGTACTTGTTCTATCAGAAACAGAGGTTAAGTTTACCCTCTGCTACAAATTTTACCTTCTTAGATTCCTAAGATGCTCTGAAGTCTCCCCAGTACAAAAGTTATGTAAAAATTTCTCAGGCTGCCACAAAGCTTTGAGATATCAGTTGTTATTCCAGTTGTCCTTTTCTTCATTACAAATTATCTTGGATAACAGTGACCTAAAGTGAACAAACATTCTTTATCACTGATAGACCAGCAATCTGACCATGGGTAAAGTCCACAATCATTCTGTCCCATATGATGTTACAAAGAAGTGATTTGTAGTTGGAATTGTAAATATCAAAATGGTTTCACTCACAATTCTAGTGCCTACTGAGGAAGAGCAGATGACTTAGTTTGGCTGACCCACTCCATCTGTCCAAGTGTTCTGGTCATTAAAGTATCATATAGATGCCCAGGTTTTGGAGTGTGGATTACAGGAAACAAAGAAAATGCTGCTCATGTCTTACCAATTGGGACCAAGAAGAAAGACAGCAATACTTCCCCTTCTACCGTGTGTAGACAGTTAATTAATCCTCACAGGTGGATAAGTGCAATGGAAAACAAAACTACAGAAATACAGAAAATTTAAGCCTAGTGCTGGGGAGACAGCTCAGTGGAATAAGTGCTCACCCAGCAAGCGCAGAACCTTGAGTTAGATCCCTTGTATCATAAAAAATAAAATAAAATAAAAAAGCCTAAATCTCACTTTTACATTATATACAAAAATTAATGTAGATAATCTATCAATAGCAAAAACTCATTTTTTTGTGTGGCCACACTGCATGTGATGCTGGGGATTGAACCATAGTCCCTGCAATTGCCTAAGCTTGTCTAAGCAGGCAATTTAGACTGCTGAGCTGTCTCGCTGACCCCCAACATCTCAAAATATTACATTTCTAGGAACCATATTAAATAGGTATTAGGGTAGGAAAATAAGTATTTACATGTCAGAAAAGTTAAAAAGTATGACCATGACAACATGGAATTTAAAAATTTGAATCTTTTCAGGATTTTCAACACAAGTGAATAAAGCCAGACTCACATTGAAGAGATACTGAGAAAACTAACTCAAAATACAGATAACTGGAAGAAGAAGAGGAACCTGACCCTAACTCTGATGCAAAAAAAAAAAAAAAAAAAAAAATCTATTTGAAAAAAGCAACTTGGGGCCGGCCAAATAGCTCAGCAGATTAAAGCACCTGCAAGCAGGCACAGGGGCCAGAATGACCTCCAGGCCTGCCTTGCTGTCCCTATCTCCAGGACACCCTGAGACAGCAATTGAGACTGGGCTTGGTGGTGTGCACCCTAATTCCAGCTCTTTTGAGACTGTAAACAGGCGGATCACTAAGAGTCTGATCTAGTAGTGAGACCCTGAGCACCCTGTACACCCTGTGGTCACTTTTTTTCTTTTACAAGAAATTAAAAGAGAAAAGAAGCAATTTGTAGATCAAACAGAACATATGAAAAGGGCTTGAAAAGACGCAAAAGGCTGTAGGTTGTGCCCAGTGTGGGAACTGCCATTCCAAGAAGTTCCCAGAGAACTTGTGGGACACAAGTACCACGGCAGGGTCAAGCCATACAAGATAGAACTGAAGAATATGGACCCTGGCCTCACTTTGTCCCCTCTGGACCGAGAACACTGGAGTCTGGCAGCATTTTCTCACCAGTGCACAGCAGGGGTAAGTGACCAGTGAGTTGTTCCCTCCCCTCACGTGCCCATTACCCCTCAGACTCTGAGTAGATGAACAAACAAGTGACCGCTTTCTGAGCTGAGAATCTTCATCCACAAACACACCTGAGGCACCAGTGGGGGCGAGCAGTTTATCTCTTGCAAACATTGAGAATTTTCTTAAATAGAGAGTTAACACTGGTCCAGCATGAACCTGTACTCCTCACTCAAGCCTTTACTGAGCCTATAGTGAGCTCTCATTGCCCTGCTCTACTCCTAGACCTGGCGGAATCTCTGTCTGATACCTAGCGTCAGTCCCCAGCCCACCAGGGATTACATGGAGTATTCCACACACCCTGAGTGTAGCAGTCTCTCCCCTGCCATCAGTGGTGGTCGATAAATTCTGGGGCAGTCCCCAAGAACACAGTCACATGGAACAAAAGCTGGTGGGGACACCAGTGTAGGAAAGGGCTGTGTGTGTGACTTTTGCCCACAGAACACTCCTGTGGTGTGGCACTCTGCCGGTGGCAGTGAATGAGAGACAGACAGACATAGGATACTGAAGGCAGCTGGACAGCCGACTGGGGAAATGCTTCTGAGAGGCAAGGGCTAGGCCATCACAGACTCAGCTACTATGCCCACAGCCACTTGAGATACACAGGACCGGAAGCTCACATTTGTGCCTTGTTTTCACCATTGGTAGAATGCCACACCCAACAATTCTGGCTGGAGACTGCCACCTCAGAGTTCCAGCATGAACAAAGACCTGCCAAGCCATGCCTGGAGCTGCACTCCCTGGGTGAACCCGAGGGGAGGAGCCATGTGTCCAGAACAATTGAAACTCTTCTTTTACTATCTTTTATATGGTTGTATTATTTTCACCACACTTTCAAATTTAAAGTTATTTTCTTTGTTTTTTACTCTATACTGTTTCCTTCCTTCTATATATTTTCCCCACACTTTTATTCCCTCATTTTATATTCTCTTTTCTGAGAGTTTCTATGTAGGTGTGATTTGCCTACTTTTCCTTTTGTTCTACTAATACAGTTCAGAGAGTATAGGAATTCACCCCTTGTCATTTATGTCCCTGTCTACTTTTACTTGCTTCACCTGAGCTCTTTCTCCTGAGTTTTATTCACTCTTAATTTTGCTTTTCTTTCATCTCCATTTTTCAGTTGTTTCCTTCAAACTTGTATGAAATATTTTACATTAATTATAGAATATTAAATTCCCTTTGTCACTAATAATAATTTTGTACCACTTTCCCTGCTGCTCTTTTCCAAATATATAGTGACACACACTTAGCCTCAGTAGGACTTTTGTCTCATACCTACTACCTCTTTCTTTGTGCCAAGAGAAGCGGGTTAATGTATTTCATCTTCCCACTTTTTTCTATCTGTCTTCTCCTGGTTGGCTTACCTGGCCATCCAAGCCCTGAGCTTTAGAGAAGTGATTGTATAAAATTACTGCTGAATGATATTATTCACCAGTAGGAAAGATACCACCTTTACATTGGGTGCATACTAGCAATGGGTCAGACTTTTGTTGTGATAATGCTCACCTTACAGTGGTGCACTTTTTCTCTAAGAGAGACCCCCAAACACGGGTCTTATGATATAGTATTTCTCTAGTAATCCTTCAAATTACACTCAAACAGACAAGCATTTATTGCACTAGTTGAATTGGCTGCATAGGAATAATTCTGACTCAGCAGTCCTCATGTCTGCCAAGTCCACCACCTCATCCAGAGAGTGGAACAGCAGAACTTGGGCTTGATCAGACTCTGCAATAGTGCTCTAATCTAGCAGAAAGTACTAAGTCTGAATTAACTTCAGGATTGTGGTGGAGGGGTGAGAGGTATTATTGGGTTGAATACTAGATAGTCTTGCAAACAAGCTACATGGGAATCACAGTATTTCATTGTAGCACCTAATCTATATTTTCATCAGCCATGCTAGTGATTTAATTTTTGTGTTTCTTGATTTACTCAGCAATGCAAGTTTTTCTTTTTTCTAAACTGGGGATTGAACTCAGACCCTTGCACTTTCCAAGGAAGTGCTTATTCTACTGAGCCATCTTCCTGGGCCTCAATAATGTAGGTTTATGATGTGTTCTCTAAAAATTTCCTGTGTTCATCAGATTGTTATGCTTTCACATGTGTTTGTCTTTTGGCTCTGATTTAATAGGTGTCTAGGAAACCCCCTCACCTCAGCTTTTTATCTAGCTTCCTATCCTCAAAACTTGGAGAAAAATACTGTTAACGCATTTTTTTCCAGCATGTTAAAGTCTCTCTCCCAGTTTCTTAAAGCCACCATACTTAGCTCCCTTGCAGTTATTCCTATCCTCACTATTATAATCTCTGATCCTCTCGATCCTAAGGGCTTCTCTACATCTTACCAACATACTGTCTTCCCTGTAAGCAAATGCTGATAATCACACAGCTTTCCTTCACCTGAGTGAACTCTCACTGTTCCATGTCTCACCCCTATCTTTGCAAAACATGCTTTGAAACTCTCTAGGCTACAACTTTAACTCAGAGTACTCCAATAAATTCAAAACCTATCTCATGTTTTTTTTTTTCTCAGTTGGAACAATTCACACCTGCAAGCCTTCCATCTAGCACCTAACACTACTCATCCAACAACCTTCCATTCTTCCCACCCTAACACAGGGAAAATTATATAGTTTCTGACTTGAAACTGTGCAACAAAAGTTCTATGATGAAATCAACACTATACTGGCAGTGGCTAGGGGAGATGGCTCATTAGAATAAGCACTTCCCTGTCAAGCTCAAGGGCCTGAGTTCAATCCCCCGTTCTACAAAAAAAAAAAAAAAAAAAAAGGATGCTGGCAAAAAATTTTAAAGAAACACAAGGAGCAATGGGA
This sequence comes from Ctenomys sociabilis, assembly GCA_004027165.1. Lineage (NCBI taxonomy): Eukaryota > Metazoa > Chordata > Mammalia > Rodentia > Ctenomyidae > Ctenomys > Ctenomys sociabilis. The sequence goes on along the minus strand of PVKA01011655.1, from coordinate 28,316 downwards.
CAGATGAGAAGGTGCAGGCAAGCCCAAACACGTTCAGCCATCTCGTCTTTGATAAAAAAAAAAAAAAAAAAAGAACAGTCACAGAAGATAAATAGCTACATTAGTAAATGGTGCTAAAAAAAAAACTTGACTTTCCAAAAATCTGAAGAGTAAAGATAGACCCATACCTACCACCATGCAATAAATGAAAATAGAAATGAATCAAATTCCAGCCTCTTATAATTTTCTTTTTTGCAGTTTTATTGAACACAAATAAATATGCACACAGGCCGTCTACTCACTTTCTTCACTGCGCATCCTGGCATTGGGATTGGTGACTCGGATGGCTAGCTGGGCTGCTCTTTTCACGATGGCCTTGTGGTTCTTAGAGGAAATGTTGTGAGCAATCTCGGCACAGTAAGACTTGTTGCACATCAGTAGCACCTCCAGCTCCTTTACATTGTGCACCAGGAGCTTCAGGAAGCCGCTAGGCAGTATGTGCTTTGGCTTTTGGTTACTTCCATAACCTCTGCTGGGCATCAAGATCTGGCTCTTCAACCTCCTCCACATCCTGTTGTCGAAGCCTCTGGGTTTCCACCAGTTGCGCTTCTTTTGGACTTATCAGTCTGACTGGTGCTGGAAGGACTTCTTGGTCCTCTTTCTGATGATCTTGGGCTACATGAGGGGTCTGAGGGCTGCCATGATGCCAAGTGGGAGATGGCCGCCACCTCCGTAGACAGCACCAAGGAATAGAGTGTACTTTTCTTTTTAAAAACATATTTTAAAAAATTTATTTATTTATTTATTTATTTATTTATTTTGATCTCATCACACATCTTGGACTTATAGCAATCCTCCTGTCTCAGCCTCTCCAGTGATGGGTTGACAGACATGTACCACCATGCCTAGTTTTGGTGGCTGGCATTCAGTACTGGGGATCAAACCTGAGTCCTTGTACTTACAAGGCAGGTGCTTAGACAGCTGAACTATCTCTCTGGCCCCTACTGTAATTTTCAATGTATAGATACATTACTTTGTGTGTTAGATTGATTCTTATGTATTGCATTTATTTGGATGCTATTGTGAAGTTTATGGTTTTCCTAATTTCTTTGTGAGTTTATTATATGTGTACAGGAATCCCATTGATTTTTGAGTGTGGATTTTATTTCATATCACACTACAGAAATTAATTATCCAATCTATAAGTCTTTTGGTAGAATTTTTGTGGTATTCTATGTAGAATATCATATCATTTGCAAAGGAAGATAATTTAGCTTCTTTTCCTATTTTTATTATTTTATTTCATTCTTTTTCTTAATTGCTCTGGCTAATAATTTCAGACTGTATTGACATGAGTACTGATAAGAGATAATTATGTGATTTTTATCTTTGCATCTGTTATTATTGGTTATTACCTTTGTAGACCTGTGCATATTGGATGCCCTTATAACCATGGAATGAATTCAACTTGGTCTTATATGTAATCTTCTTGCTGATTTGCTTCATTATGTTTGCCAGTATTTTGTTGAAGATTTTTACTTCTATGTGCATTATGTAGTTTGGCACATAGTTTTCTTTTTTGGCTTGGTCCTTATCTGTATTAGGTATCAGAGTAATTAATACTGGCTTCCAGAAATAATATTGGAAGTATTTCTTTCCTTTGAATTCTATTGAAGTGTTTTAGCATTAGTGACTTCATTTTTCTCTAAATTTCTTGTAGACTTCAATAGTAAATCCATTAGGACCTGGGATGTTTCTGTTTTTGTTTTCAATTTTTTTTGACTGATATGAGGTTATTTAGAAGTTCTTAATCTTCTTGATCCATTATTGAAAATTCATATGTATCTGAGAATATGTCCATTTTGTCTCTGCTTTGCATTTTACTGAAAATGAGTACAGGCTTGTTAATCAGGTATTAGTGATCCAAATATCCCCAGGATACATTGTGATTTCACCTCTTTCATTCCAAGCTGATGGCTTATTCAAATTGTTCTTATAAATGTGGTCTTCACCTTTTCTTTCTAATAAGTACTTTAGAGACTTATAAAGAAGTGATTTGGTGGTCATGAATTTTTTCAGTTTTTCTTTTTCTTGGAAGTATCTTATTTCTTCACTGATTTTAAAAGATAGTTTGGCAGGGTATGCCAATGTGGGCTGAAGGTTGTTTTCTTTTAGATATTGAAATACTTCACTTGAACTACTCCTTAATTTGAGAGTTTGTGTTGAGAAACCTGCTGTGAATTTAATGGAATCTACTCAGCAGATGGTATGTTTCTTTTCTCTAAAAGCTTTCAATATTCTGCTTTTATGTGGCATTTCTGAAATCTTGTTTACTATCTCCCTTGGTCTAGATGCATTTTGCTCATGCTATTCTGTGCTTTGTATGCTTCATTTATTTGTATGTTGAGTACTTTCTATTTTTTTCTTAGAAATTATTTTATTTTTCATCAGCCTCATTCCCATTATCCTTAAGTGTCTGGAGAACAGTTTGAGACCACTCAGTGGTGGTTCCTACCCACTCAGTGGCCTGAATGGTGGGGGCTGCAGACCAATCTTCTGTGGCCGGCTGAGCACTCCAGTCATCAGTAGCGAACTGCCAAATGGGCATAAAGCACCTGCACACCCTAGGACCAGTCTGAAACCTCAGACTGAGCAGCAGTGAACTCTGGAGCTTGTGTAGTCCAATTACCCTGAAAGTTTTCCTTGGTCACAGCCTTTTCAGCAGGAGCCTGCTCTTCTTTTTCAATCTCTTCAGGATTCCAGTAGAAGTAGAGATCAGACATGACTTCCCGTAGGTGTTCACAGGAGATGGTGCCATGCATGCGCAGCACTTCTGGGGCCAGCATCCACCACATCAGACCTACAGAGTGAGCTCCCTTATTGTTTCACTGGATGGCAATGTCCATATAGCACAGAGGAGAATCTGTGTTGTACTGAGCAATGGTTGGCAGACCGCTATAAGATATCTTCATTAGGGGCTGGTGGTCAGCCCTGGGGTTAGTTACCACCAGAAGACATGGCTCTTTGAAGGCTGCCTGGATCTGGTTAGTGAAGGTAACAGGAGTGGAGCTGTTCTGGAATAGCTCCAGTTGCAGCAGAAAACTTCAGAACACTGCTGGCCAGTATTCCTAGAGGATATGACACAGACGTCAGCAGGGCTTTCAATGATCAGTATGACTCAAGCTACAAGGAGCTTATCCCAAGTCCACTTTAGATTTATGAGGTAGATTCTATCACTTTTCCTTTTATAGATATATTGCTTCATTTGGAAATAGAGGTTAGTACCACCTAAGTGGGTTCCTACAGAAAAGAAGACATCCTTCTCCTTCGTTTGCATAACATCAAGGGCACCAGACATTGTGAAGTTTCGCTTTAAGTTATGATGAGAATCACGAACAACACCATATGGACCCCTGTCTGGTCAATATGGAAAGGCTACTTTTTATATTTAAGGGAAGATTTTTGTCATTATTTCTCTGGAGAGATTTTTAAATTGTCTTTGTGCTCCTCTACTTTGTTATTCACTACAGTGAATTTTTTTTTTTTTTTTTTGCTTCATCTTGTAGCTGTTGGATTGATTTATCAAGGTTTCCTGATATTTTTAAGATATCTTTCTTTTGACAGTCACTAGTTGCAGTCCTGTCTTCTAGATTTTATATTCTATCCTTGCCTTCATTCAGTCTGCTCTGTATGCTTTTAATGTAGCTTTTAATCTCTTTGATTTCTGTTTAGATACTTTTTGTGGATTCCATTTTTTTCCTATGTTGGGTAATCATGCATTTCTATCATTTTCCTAAGTTTTTCTATTTTTTTTTTTTTTTACCTGTGTCTGATCTAATGTCTTTCAGTTTGATACTCTTTTCTTTTTGAACCTTAGAGATTAGTTTGTTCCATAGTGTCTCCCATTTATTTTTCAACTTCTCTTGCTATGATTTCAAAAGTTGGCTTCTGATTTTCTGTATGTCACTGTACTCTATACTTGTTTTGGTGGGCTGGACACTGGGCTTCCACACTGCTTCTGCATCTTGTCATTTTTTTCATATTTTGTTTTCTGTTTTATGCTTATTAATTTCTTCCCTAGATAGTTTTACCATCACTGTGAAGGCTTCTCTAGGAAAGCCTATAGAAGGCTTCTACAGGGGTATCTTCTAGATATACATGGACCTTGTTATTTAGGTCTATCACAAGAGTCTACCTTCCCAATTTATTAATGATGAGAAATCACTATTTGTTCCTGCACCTAGTTCTTTGATACTGGACTCTTGTGATGATTATGACCTATACCATCACAGTCATCCTAAAAGGGGGAAAAAGTAATTATAACATGTTTAACATCCTGTCTAAACTAGTGCGGTTACCAAAAACTATAACATCAAGTGTATCTTAGCTAGAGAAAAAAAGTATAATAACTACTAATCTGATCCTTTTAACCAAGTGGAAGCAAGTTCTACAATTAAATAAAAAAATCTGTTATATACCAGGAATTTGTATGCAATGATTTTCACATAGTGGAGTGATTTTATCCCACTGTAGGGCACAGAGGGCTTTTTAACAGAGAAAAGGGAAAAGTCAGAGGTATGAATGAGATCAAACATAGTAGAAGCAAAACTAAAGGACAAAGGACTATTACCCAAGTTTTGGGAAACTAGAGCACAGAGAGTGAAAGAAAAAGTGCAAGGGTATTGAAATTTATAAGAAATAGAAGAGAAAATATTCATGCACATGAAAATACCATAAAATCAAGAAAGATAATTGAGGAAAGAGAGAACAAAGGCTATTAGAAAAAAAAAGAAAAGTAAGTAACATAAATAGTGTAAAAACAGTAGAAAAAATGTAAGCATAACTATAAAAAATAAATAAACCTCAAGCCATCAGAAAAAGGAATGACAATCAAAATATTAAAATAAATAAATAAATAAATAAAAATTCCTTTGGTGTCCACAGTTCTGTGGTAGTATTCAACTATGATCAAAAAATGTGCTATGTATCCCAGCCATTTTTAAAGTGGGTGTTCTGCTGGTATGGACCTGAGAAGCAGACAGGATATCCTGTCCAAACACTATTAATTCAATGAATAGAGGGATCTGCTCTAATAGTGTCTATAAATAGAATATCATGTCTGCACCTTGTACAACAAATAACCACTAAGAAAACAATATGCAATGCATTAATTGTTGAATCTATCTTACTAATTTGATTTGAAACTGTGTCATTGCTATTTGTTCCTCAATAAAATTACAGATTACAGAAAGAAATAATGAAGAAAATAGGTGAATTCAATAGACATGAACCAAAAGTTCACAGCAATTGAAATCTGTATGTGCATGATAAATTTTGGGGAAATAAGATTAAAAAAATGGATGAACTAACAAAAACAGTTCAAAAATTGACAAATTTAAGAAGGAAATGGACTTTGATAAAAGATGTCACAGAAATACTTGAAATAAAAATATATGTAGAAGTTATGCCTTGGCAAAATGGCCAGTGTGGAGACAGAGCATCTGATATTAAGGACAAAATAATGAATTATACAATAAAAATCTCAAAGACGACCAAAAGAAAGTAAGAGAAGAGGAGAATACTATTCAACAGTTATTGACTGATACCAAGAAAACCAATCTAAGGCCAATTTGAGTTATATAAAGTCCAGAAAATTGTACATATCAATTCCCTAACAGGCCCTCAAAAATTATGGAAAAAAGCATTCAAGTTAAAAAAATTAAATCATAAAATATTATTTAAAAAACAGTAGACATTTACAACGAATGTATTTCAACAAAGTATCTCCTCATTAAATTCACAGTTATTCAGAAAAAAGCCCATAATTGCAATGGTATGTAGGAAAAGAAAACCTTATAAATTTAAACCAATTAGAATTGCAGCAGACTTTTCAGCACAGATCATGCAAACCAGAATGGCTAAGAACAAAATAGCTATAACCATAAAATCAAACAATTTCCAGCCCAATTTAATTTACCCAGCGAAACTGTCCTTCAGAATATTTTCATGGAAAATATGTTTCCATGCAAAAGACAAGCCCATGACATGTTTGAATGATAAACCAGAATGAGAGAAAACACTAAAGAATCTTTTCCACAGAAACAATTAATTGGACACAGCTAAAAACAATGAATACACCATAGCAAAATAACAAAAAGTAGAACAAATATCCAGCAACAAAACACAAAGCAAATATATCTAATGATCAGTACATCCCTATAATATTAAAGACTGGATTAAAAGAGAAAAAAAACTCTGGGGCTTCCAGCAAGAAAGTGGAGTGGTGAGCAGCAGAGAAAGGACCTGTTTGAGAGTTGGTGTTCAGAGACTGTGAAGAGGAGCAAAGGATGAGGTGGACACTCAGATGCAGCAAGGATCTGAACTGAGAATTGAAACATAAATCAGAATTAAGCAAGACAGGTCAGTGAAGAAGGAGGATGTGACAGGCAGTGCATTTTCCCCAAGCCCTGACTCACTGTGTGGAAGGGTACCTCAAATCTGGAGATGCATGCTATTACTATAGACGCAAGAGGGCTCATTTCAGAAACATACCTGTGGAGCAGAGCAGTGGATGCAGAAGACCTCAGCAACTGATGAATTATTACTGTACAGATAGCTCAATAGGAGCCAGGTTCAAGCCAATGAGGGCACACAGAAGGCTGCTGGGTGAGCGTGGGTCTTGTTCTACCCTTACAGCCAGAAAAAAGGCCTGAACTTCAATTGAACTAAGGATGCCTACTGCCTGGGATTATCTAGTACTCCACCATACATCTGCAACTGTCTTCCTGGAATTAATCAACTCAGAATTGACCTCATCATAGGCAATTTACAAGCATCAACCCAGAAATTAAACTGAAAATACAAAAAAAAATAAATAAAAAAAAAAGAAAAGAAAGAAAGAAAATGAAAAGAAATTTAAACAGAACACAACCCCAGACTTCCAGTTCACCCAAGGAAAACCTAAGGGACAATTAAGCAGACCAATCTGAGAGCCATCCATCTGGACTCTGATGTGGTAAGACTAGACATAAGCAACAAGATAATAACTGAAGCTCTTGAAGTATTAAATCAGTAGTAGTTTCTCAGATCATTAAGAGATCATGGCTATAATTAAAGACATTTGTACAGAGCAAATACAGATGAACATAGAAAATAATGGAAAGCATGAATGCCAAAATATGAAATAAATGAATTCAATGGGAGAGATTCAAAACAATATCCCAGAAGTTAACATTTCATTAAAAGTACACATAGCAGAATATGCCAGTGTGAAGATAAAAATCTCAAATATAGAAGGCAGAATTGTGGCTAATGAACACACAAAAAAAGTTATTCTAAAAGTAGCCATAGACCATAAAAACCAATCTACCAGCAACTATTTGTAACAGCAATATATTTAAAATTGCTTTGTGTCAAGTAAAAAGCAGAAAGTGGCACAAATGTCAGCAAAATCTTGTTCACATATGTTATGGCATAAAACTTTGCAAGCAGGAAAACCAGATTTGACATTGAGTTAAGTGAGGCATACAAAACTCCAATAGGCCATGATAAAAAGCAAGCTACACCAAGGCATATCATAGTCAAGACTCTGGAAATTCAACAAAAGAATAGAATATTAAATGCCTCTAAAAAAAGAAACAAAGCAGTAAATGAAAGCTTGTCATGTTTCTCAGTACAAAAGACTTCTCAGCACAAACTATAAATTCAAGAAGATATTGGAGTGAAGTATTTCATGTCCTAAAGTATAATACCCGGCAAACCATAATAAACATATAAGTACCACACACTAACTGATAGTGACACTGGAGCTTCCTGCAACTCAGACTGATGTAGCTTGAAAAATGTTTCTCTTCAAAATTTATGGAAAAATAAAATATTTCCATAACAAAGAACACCTAAGGAAATTTGTCAACATCAAACCAGCACTGCAAATTGTTCTGAAAGACATTCTGGAAGGAGATAACAATGATCACAACCCCATGAAACCCAAAATAATTAAGCTACCTGGCAAGCCAAACAAGTAATTAGGGGAGGAAGAGAGAGCCAACAATAGTAAAATAACTCATCAAGGATAAGCCAATACATGTTTGATATAACCACCAAAGTTAATGGTGCTAATTCACCACTCAAAAGAAACAGTGTCAAAATGGATTAGAAGAAAGATCTAACAATATGTTGCATGCCAGAAACACATGCATTTTAAAAAAGAAATACATTGACTGAAAGTCAAATGATATAAAAAAATACTCTATGCAACAGAAATCTTTACCCTGATACAAAAACCAGAGAAGTGGGGCCTCAGTGTAGTAAGAGCTTCCCTGGCAAGCTCAAGGGCCTGAGTTCAATTCCCAGTTCCACAAAACAAAGCAAAAACAGAGAAGTATCCAACCAAAAGAAAAAAATGACTACAGATCAATCTCCCAAGTGAACATACGTACAAAAATGATTAATCACATACTGGCAAATAGAATGCTATAAATCATAAAAACAATTTTATGCAGTGACCATATAGGATTTATTCCTGCTGCAGAATGCATCATATGCAAATCAGTAAATGTAGTGCATCATATTAGCAGGGACAAAGATAAATCTATATCATCATCTCAATGAACACAAAAATGTGTTTGACAAGATTCAGCACCCATTCTTGGAAAACTGTACAGGAAACTGGAATACATGGCCTTTATTTCAATCAAATAAAGCTATGTTTGTCAAACCAGCAGCCAACATCATACTAAATGGACAAAAACTGAAGACTTTCCATAAAGAACAAGACAACATTGTCCAATGTCGGTATCCTTATTTAATATAGTTTTAGAAACATTACCCAAACAATTAGCCCATGAAAGAAATAAAAGGAAGGATAGGAAATAAATAAACTACATTATCATTATTATAACATGATACTCTAGATTAAAAGCTGCTAAAACTTGAACAAAACCTCAAAGTTTTAAAAACCAAATTCAGTGGTGTAGATGGATACAAAATCAACATCCCCAAATCATTACCCTTCCTGTACATGAATAGCAACTTCACTGAGAGAGAAGTTAGAAAAGCAACATCTTTCACAATAGCATCCAAAATATAGAAAATACATAGGGAGCAATCCAATGAAGGCTATAAAATATCTCTGCATTGACAACTATTGGGCTTTGAAAAAGAAGATTGAACCAAATATGAGAAAATCAAAATGAATTCCTTGCTCATGTACAGGAATCATTATTATATTGAAAATGGTCATAGCTCAGATATGATTATACAGATGTTATGCAGTTCTGATCAAAATTTCCACAGCATTGATGCTGAAATAAAGAAAGAAATTCTAAAATTCATTTTGAACCAGAGGAGCCAAGAGTTACAAAGGCAAACCTAGGTAACAAATACAAAGCAGGATTATCACATTCCTTGACGTGAAGCTTTACTACAAAACTTCTGTGATAAATTAATTGTAGTATAGCCAAAAGAATCAGAACTAAAGATCACCGGAACAGATTAAAATAGGCAGAAACTATTCTAAACATATCCTGACAACTTATCTTTGACAAGGTAGTCAACCATGTTCTCTGGAAGAAGGATAACATCTAACAAATAGTGCTGATTAAACTGGCTTTTCAAATGCTGAAGATTAAAATGAGATGCAGGGCCAGGAAGATAGCTCAGTAGAATAAGTGCTTGCTTGGCAAACACAAAACACTGAGTTCAATGCCTGGTACCACAAAAGAGAGAGAGAGAGAGAGAGAGAGAGAGAGAGAGAGAGAGAGAGAGAGAGAGAGAGAGAGAGAGAGAGAGAGAGAGAGAGAGAGAGAGAGAGAGAGAGAGAGAGAGAGAGAGAGAGAGAGAGAGAGAGAAAGTTGTATATCTTTTAAATGTACTAAACTACAATTAAATGGATCAAAGATCCAAATATTAAAACAGAAACAAATTCTTATGAACAAATAGAATTTGTGGAACTCTTCAAAACATAGATATGGCAAGGACTTCATGAGAAAAACTAATTGCACTACAACGAAGAGTGAATGTTTGGAATCTCCTCTTATTAAAAATCTTTCACAAAGCAAGAGGAACCACCAGCAAATTGAAGATACAACCCACAAAGCGAGAAAAACTTTTGGCAGATGTTCCTCAGGCAAAAGGATTTCATCAAAAATATACAAGAAACTCAATAAATAAGACTGCCTAATTTAAAGATCCAAGCCAAATAGGTGTATGTTAAAATAATAGATACTTTCAGAAGAAAAAGTAGAAATATCAAATTAAGATAAAATATATGTTCAATGTCACTGATCATCTGAGAGATGCAAGGTAAAACAATGCTGAGATCTCACGTTACTTCAGAAATGGCTATTATCAAGAAATCAATAATTGAGAAATGCTTATGGGGCTAAGGGGAAATTGAACCCTTCTCATTTGAGGGAGAAAGTAGACTGGTGCAACCATTGTGGAAATTAATATGGAGATTCCTCTGCAAATGAGGACTAGACATTCTATAGACCCAGTTATTTCCTTCTTGGATTCTTTCTGAAAGAACTAAAAGCATCATACCTCAGTGATACACATAGGGCCATATTCATGGCAGTTCAGTTTGTGGTAGACAGACAAATTAGGCAAGAGAAAAGTGTAATACATGTCAGAAGGAATAACTCAAGTTATCACTATTCGTAGATAGCATGATATTTTACATGCCAGACAAAAGAACTCTATTTTAAAAAATCTCTTGTGTTCCAGAAAAATATCAGGATACAATATCAATACAGGAAAATCATTAGCATTTGTGGACACTAACAAGGACTAGAATGAGAAGTGTATTATGAAAACAATATGTTTCACAGTAACTTTGAGAAAATTGATGTAAATTGGAATTAATATGTCCAACGAGGTGAAGGTCCTCTACTAAGAAAAATTATACTTTTGATACGATAATCAGAAGATAGAAAGATGTCCCTTGCTCCTGGATCAGCAGAACCAATATTGTGAAAATGACCATACTTCCAAAATTCTTATACAATTCCAGTGCATTCGCAATGAAAATGTCAACAAGAATCTTTACAGATATTTAAAAAATGCTAAAATTCATATGGAACCCGAAGAGACCCAAAGTGCTGAAGATATTTCTGGAGAATTAAAATAAAGCAGACAACAAACCAATACTTGATTTCAAACAATTCTAAAATGCATCAGTGATAACAATAATATGGCACTAAAATAATAACAAATGTAGATCATGGAAACAGAGTTGAGGTTCCAGAAATCTCACCAAACACATTCACCTAATATGAACTTTGACAAAGGGGCCAAAGAACATTTTGAAGGAAAGATAGCTCTGTTGGGAAAATTGGTTATCTGTTTGCAGAAGATGGAAACTGGACACTTACCTCTCATCATATACTAAGCTAAAATCAAAATGGATCAAATAAAATTAAAAGTACATATCTCATATGTTAAATTAGGATCAAGTATTTAAACCTTCTGAAAGGTAAAGTAGATAGAACAATTGAAGACACAAGTGTATGTGTATTCTAGAGAAGTTTCATCTTGCAAGAAATAAGAAAGAGAATGATCTAATAGGATTATATCACATTGAAGAGCCTCTGCACACCAAAAGAATCAATCAGTAAAGTGAAGAAAAAGCCTACAGAATGGATTTTTTTCCAGCTACTCCTCAGAGAGAGAACTAATTTATAAAATATACAAATACTAAATGAAATAAAATAAAGACCCACCAAGAAATAGGAAGACAGTAGCAGACAAATAGTCACAGAGAAACAGATAAATGGTCAACAAATATATGAGAAATTGTTCATTATCTCTGGGCAGATGAGAAATGCAAATTAAAACTTTGAGAATCCATCTGTTGAAAGAATGGCAGTCATTAGGAAATCAAAGAATAAGAAATGCTGGTATGGCTGTCGTAGAAAAGGAACACTTCTGTATTGTTATTGGGAATGTTGGTGGGAATGTACAAACATTACAGAAATCAATATGGAGATTACTCAAAGAACTAAAATTATACATTGTTACAATCAACTTTTCCCCCTGCTAGGATTTTCCCCGAGGTGCTTAGGTCATTGTACTACAAAAATGCTTACAAGTCAATGTTTACAGAAACACAATTTTTAATAGCTAAATCCTAAGATGAGCTGGTATATCCAGAATAGATGATTGGATAGGAAAAGTGAAATGAAAATTTGAGATATATGTAGGCAAATAGATGGACTTGAAAACGGAATGTTGGGTGAAATAAACCAGACACACAGATTAAAACTGTATGATATTCTCTTCTGAGTGAGTGAAGGTCCTCTACTAAGAAAATTATACTTTTGATACGATAATCAGAAGATAGAAAGATGTCTATTTTTCTATCTGGAGATGAGGGGAGAGGGAAGTAATAAAGAAGAAGATGTACATGCACCAGAACCTGATAGCCCCAATTAGTATAAACAGTATTTTTCATAATTTGAGTAGAGGCAAATAATATCATGTATGAAAAAGAAGATATGGCAATTTGGAGTGGGAGGAAGGGAGGCTGTGGAGTAGGGGAGGAAGTGGAAGAGAACAGAAAGAAACTATAATGTGTATGGGCAACCATTTCTAAGAGTATTGTAAATAATGCATGAACTGCAAACTTGTACCAATAGAAATAAGTTTTATTCATCAATTGACAAAAATGGGCATAAATAGTCAATAGATAGATTTTAAAAATTCATCATAAATATGACATATCTAGAATTTATTTATTATTTATTTTTGTTTATTTTTTTACTTATTTATATTTTTGGCAGAACTGGAGATTTAATTCAGGTCCTTGAGCTTGCTAGGCAGGCACTTATTCTATTAAGCTATCTCCTCAGCCCCACATCTAGTATTTAAATACTGTAAGGTCAATAATACAACAGTAAACAACTCCCCATTTGATGAGAAAAATACCTTGAAAAACAATCAATTCAGGATCTATGAAATACTAATAAGGGCATTGAAAGAGAATTAAATAGCATTGGTTATCAGAGAGATCAAGCATAAAAGCACAATGATCAAAATAGGATATTCAATCACACCAATTAGAAAAGTTAAAATTAAGATGACTAAAAATTAGAGGAAATTAAATCAAAAGCATCAGAAAAGAAATACTAAAATGTTACAGTCTGTATCAAAGAAGCCAAAACTAAGGAGTCAATAAATTAAACCCCCCAAATCACCTTTTCAGCTATTTTTCTGAAAAGATGTGTAAGACTGATGAGTATATATCCAGGGAAAAAATCTATTCAGACAGAAGAAACAAATTACTAACAGCAGAAGTGAGGAAAGGGCCTGAGTAGAGGTCCCTGGAAATGAAGAAAATAAGAGAAATGCTCTAAAGAACCCTAAGCCCACATAGAGGTCAACCTAAGTAAAATGGACTAGTGTATTAAAAGACACTATCTGTCAAAACCCGTAAAAGAAGAAAGAGGTAAAATTAATATATTTAAAAAATTAATTAAAATTTTGTTCCTTTTAATTAAGTACAATGATCACTTTCGTCCTAGGCGATTTGAACCTCTACAAGACACACCTTAATTTGTCTTGTTTCACTTCAATTTCTGCCTCCTCCTCATTTGAAAAGCTTTGTTTCCATTTTATTCTTTGATTTTCATATTTCTGTTCCCTTCCTTCCTTTTACCTCCCACTTCCTAGTTCCCATTTCTCTTTGAATAATTTCTTTCCATTTCACCATATCCACTGTATATTTTGTTTCTCCCACTTTCAGTGCCTTACACACATCTATTGACCAAGAGTCAGTAATGTTCCAAAGTAAGGAGCATGAGGCCCAGGATGTGCATCAGTGAATTTTCCCAAACACTTAAATGTTGAAGTTTTTCTAACTTTCCAGGGTCAGAACAAGAAAGAAAAATTAAAATAAACAAAAAGACTACTTTATAAATATTCTCTGAGGCCCTAACTACTTCAGTATTAAAATAAAAGTCACTATGATAAAAGAAAACTACAGGTCACTATATGGACACAATGCAAAAATCAATTAGCAAAATATTCATAAATATGACAACAAACAATTCTTGAAGATATATACATAGAAAATTAGCATATGAAAAGATGTTTGAGACATTTTATACAATGTTGTAGTTTAAAATGACAATAAAGTACCATTATTAAGCTATGAGAATGACAAAATCTCAAATACTGGGAACTGCATTTGCTGGCAAGAATAAGGGATAGTCGGAACACCGTGGTCCTGGGAGTACAAAACTAGTAAAATTGTGGCTTGGGAGATAACTCGGCAGTGTAAGCGTCTGCCTGGTAAGTACAAGGATTCAGTTTTAATCCGAGGAACTGCATGCCTTGCCAGCCTCTGAATGCAGCACACACCATGCCAGCAAGAAAGAGGGTGTGATGGCATATATCGGTAATCTGAGCTCTGGGGAGGCTGGGACAGGAGGATCACTCACTGTAAGTCCAAGCTGCATAGTAAGACTCTGGACCAAATAAATAAATAAATAAATAAATAAATAAATAAATAAATAAATAAATAAACAAACAAAGAAAGAAAGAAAGAAAGAAAGAAATGGTAAAACCACTTGGATAGCTTTCATAATTTCTGATCAAACTATTCTTTCCACACAACCTGTAGTGAACAATCTGTTCTGTCCTTAAATGAAGTAAAGATTTCTGTTTACATAAAAACTCAGAAACAGATTATTTAGTACCTTTCTTCATACTTGTCAATATTTTGGGGAGAGCAAACATTCTTTAAATGCTGAATAAATGCATAAACTGCATAACCATATGATGAAATATTTTACAATGGCAAGGAGAAATGAGTTGGGAATCTGTGAAGTCAGGAGGGAACAGCAGGAAAGTCCACCTTTGGAGTCTACATACTGTATAATCCAAAACATATGTTGTATGGGAAAGACAAAACAATGGTAATAGTGAAAGGATCAGTGTTTGCTAAGGATTAAAATGGAGGGAGATAGAAGTAACGCAGTTCAGGTAGTTGTAGAGTAGTGAAACAGTTCTATGTAACTCTATGGTTGTTTATATGTATTATATATCATTGTACCTTTGCCACAATCCACTGAACACAGACACTAGACTTTCAACCAAAATTTGGACTTTAGGAGATAGCAGTGTGACAAGTAAGATCATTCATTATAAAACAACATATTACTCTAGTTTAACATGTGGACAGGGTTTGAAGTAGTGTATCTTTATAAGCAGGTATGTATGGGAACTCAATTTCCACTTAGTTTTACTGTGGCTGAAACTGATCTAAAACTAACACCACATATTGATAGAGAGGTGAAATTTCTTAGGTTATAAATTGTGACTGGTAACATAAAGATCATGCATGTTCTCTCAAAATATAGTTTCCAGTTAACAATGAAATTAAAAGGTGCCTACCTAAAGATCAGCAGTTTGGTCACTGAATATATAATACCAATTTAAAACTAAGTTTACAAAAGTTCTATAATTTTGCCTAGCTTTATACATTAACTTTTACAAGGGTTATGCTATGCCATCTTTGTGATATTTCTGTATATACTTTAAGATGATGATGGCAAACTTGTGTGTTAACTTACTAAATTAATATCATTCAATCTCAGATATGTCCTAATTATATTATCTTGAACAAAAAAAACCTAAGCACAAAGAAAACATACCTACTTTACCTAATTTGAAGGAAGAGAAGTAATGATGCTAACAGAACTCAGAAATTGATTTCTCAGGGGAAGTCGAAAATATAGATTGACTGAAAGGAGACAAACGTATCTTGTAATTTTTTTCTGTTTATTCTGTTCTCAAAGATGTCAGTGTCATTAATTCTTTCATCTCTCTCCAATCTTTTTTCTTGATCTATTCTTTTCAAGGGCGAATCATATCAAACTCCTTTAGGTTTTATTATCTTTTGCAGGGTATGCTTTACCTTCCTTTAAAAGGTAAAAATCTCTTATTGTACTATTTATCATGTTCCCTTGGAATAATAAAAATTGCACCAATCTGTGATCACATTTTGCACAGTGCTTTCCTATGACAGTGTGCCAACTGAACAGACAAACGATGTCATCTTCCTGTTTCAATCCTGACTTTTGTTTCAGGGCTACTCTTTCTCTAAATCTAAATCCTCTCCTCTCTCTCTCTCTCTCTCTCTCTCTCTCTCTCTCTCTCTCTCTCTCTCTCTCTGTCTTTCTCTCTCTCTCTCCTCCCTCCCTCCTTCCTACTTTACTGTGTAGTTTTCATTTTATTAAGCTTTAATGGCGTAATTCCAGTGCTCTGGGGACTTCAAATATCCACTGTTTCAAAATTTCTCTGTTCTCACATTTTTGGATCCCCATAGATCACACTGCTGTCCCTGGAACTGTCCCCAGATAAAATTTTTTTAATTTGTGAACTATATATCAGTGATGGCATAGCTTCAGTTTTGGAGAAAATAAAATACAAACATCTAAATTAATAGAATCATTAATGAGAAAAGATTAATGTAGGAGATTAAATTATACTTGTTCTTTGAAACTCAGTGTCATAGTTCCTCAAAAGAAAACCTATCTTTAGATTTTCAATAAATTTACTATGAAACCACATGTGATAAGCAAATTTGTTATTCCAAAAATGTGTAATAATGTATTTACTCTAACAATTAACTAATTTTATTTTTTTATAAAGTTACAGAGGCCTCCCCCACATACGTACGCTATCTGTATTTTGTTTTTGGAAGGAAGTGCTGCTGCTGGTTTTATATAAGTCTTGCTGCTGATTCAACCTGATTTAGACAAGATGTACTTTAAAACCAATAGGCAGTATCTATATTACAGTATCTCTCTTCTTTCTTTTCTTTTCTTTCTTGGTGTTTTTCAGTCCTATCCCTCTGAGTTCATGCTCATCAATCATACTGGGAAGCTGACTTATATTCTCCACACTTCACCACTAACTGGATTACAGAGCTGAAAAACTTACTCAAAGTTTAAAATGTGATAAACATAATCAAATTGCTCTAGTCAAATTCTAACAGTGGTGAATAGATGACACTAATTACCTTTTTTTATTATGCTACAAATGTAGTTTACTCCATCTTTATTCATGAAGAAACATCATGCAGCCCGCTAAGGGGACTGCAGCAGGATGTAATATTGGCTTATTTGTTTCCTTGGTTTTACTTCTTTCTTTTACCAGCATCCAAGAGATGTAATTTTCAGCTGCAATATATTTATATGCAGTGGGTTTTTTCTATCCACTTTGGAAGATAATTGTTACCCACTGCAAAGCTTCAGGTTTTACATAAACAAGTGCATTAAAGCCCGTAATGGAATAGCATAAGCACTTGTTTAGTTGAAGTTTATTTTTGTTTTGGAGAAAGTGACATTGTTTTAAATCAGTTAAAATGGAAAACAAATGAGGTACGTGCAAGAAGAGGAGAGAAGTTGTATCATTCTTTTCAGAAAAAGTATGGATAAACAAATTTTTAAAACATATGCTTCATTTTTTACGTGGGAGATTTTGAGTAATTTACTTCCAAAATAGATTACAGGAAATAACTACTTAAAAGTGCAAACATGCTATCTGGTTTAAGCAATTTGCGAGCCACTTCCAGTGGCCATATAGAAGCCGATTCATTGTCATGTTACCAAATGACTGCATATTCATTGCCTGCATCAAGTGTTCTACTAAGGAAAATTGTCTACAGTGTTTCTGTTTCCACTCAACACATTACCAAAAATTACATTTTTGTGTTTTGGAGGAGAAACCAAACTGAGGATGCTACATAGGTCCATAACATTTAAGTTAGTTCATTAAAATAGTAAGCTGAAACATACACCCCAAAACATAAGCATATAGAGTATTTATTGATTTTAGAATATTAAAATTTTAAATTTTGTAGTGGAAAGTATATGCGAAATTCAAAAAGATTATTTATATAAAAAGAGAAATGGAATATAACACACACTGGGATTAAATCAAAGTCTTGTCATTTCAGAAATAACAAATAAAATGCAAGATATGAGTAAAACTAAAATATTAGTTGGAAAATAACATTTGTTACTAGAGACACACTTACCTAGTTTGTTTAGGTCAATCAAGCTTTATCCCTCTTATTTTACCTTAATTGTTAACAATATTTCCTTTTTGTTTTAAAAGTGTTCTTGGTTAGGATGCTAAACTACTTACAAACAATTATAGAATTGTACTTTTTTTGACTCAGAAAAGATAAAGCCTTAGAAAGACTTACATAAGAGAATTACTTGATATAATTCAAATTCTTTAATCATTTCACTTGATGTTGGGCAGGAAATACTTTGGAAGGAGCAGGAAATTGCATAAGTACAACAGTGTTTCTATCATAGTGACAAATAAAGAAAATTGTGGGAATTAAGTTGACCAGTGAAAAAGATCTAGAGGTGATCACTTTTTTCATCTTTATTTTTATTAGTGCATGTTTTCAGTGCATAATGATTGTATTCCTTGTAGGGAGCTCATGTGCATACACAACACATCTTCATTTTTCCACCTCTTCCTGTTGCCTCCATCTCTATTCACTCCATTTAGATTCTGTATTAGTCAGCAGTTACCAGAGTCACACATGGAAAAGTGCAGACTGCCTTTCTGAGTGATGGAGACCCACAGTCCAGCTGAGGGTCAGAGTCCCATGGCAATGTCCAGCCTGAGTCCAGACGAAGGTCTAAAGCCCACATCAGTATCTTCCAGGATTACAACTGGAGGCCTAGAGCCCACAGCAATGCCTCACACAATTTCACATCCAGGATGTACAGTGGGAAGGTCCAAAGGTCAATGGAAAAATATAAGAGCTAGAAAATCTCTGTACTGGGGCCAGAAAACAGTGCTCAATTCTAACACCAGAGCTACATAGAAAAGAACAGCAGTCAATACTGGCAACAGGCGGATCCAAGTGCTTCTTCTGATGAGAACATCTCTGTTCATATCAGGACAAGCAGCCATGGCAAGCTTCTCTTGGAAAATCAATGTCGTGCAGTCTTCACTTCCTGTTCTTCCATATCATTTTGGCAATAATCCTCAGGTGGATGTTCCAAGCCCAGAACAACCTGATTCAGTTCAACCAGTCATTCCCACTTATACTGACTGCTAATTAATCCACCACACATCTTATAATTTTTATAAGCCATGGGAAAAAGTCTGTGTTATTCTCCCTTTTCCTGACATGAAATGGAAATACTGTAATGCATCAAACATGATTATAGTATTAAATTAATATTTCACAAAATATTTTTTAAAAATTTATTTATCTATTTTTGTGCAGGGTCTTACTATGCAGTTCAGACTTGTAGTGTCTTGTTTTCTAGCCCCTCCAACAGCTGGCATTACTGGTATGTGTCACCACACCTGCACTTTGGGGGTGGCATTTGGTACCAGTTGTTGAAACCCAGTCCCTGCACTTGCGTAAGCCAGTGCTTAGTCCACTCAGTTATCTCACCGGCCCTTCTCAGAGTAAATTATCTTTGTTGATAGCCCTGCTGAAGTGGAATTGGTTAGGCTGGCTGCACCCATTGGTTTCTCATCCCTCTATTCCTTCCTGTTAGGTCCACTAAGGTTGAGTGAGTGGGCTGTGCCCAGTGGTCTCTGGTCATGGTGTTCCCTCCTGTTATGCCCACTGAGGTAGAATTGGAAAAATACCTAAATATATAGAAAAATTTATTTGATTAAAAGAGAACTGAGGGTCAACAAGATAGCTCAGTGGACTAAACACCTGCTTAGGCAAGACAGGTACTAGGGTTTGATACACAGTTTGTAAAAGACTGCATTATGTAATATAGCATCTCACTTCACAAATCAGAATAGTGACCATTCTGTTTTAAGCTTCCAAAAGCTGGGATAATAGGTTCATGCCACCATGCCCAGTCTCAAGCACTCTCTTAGTATGGCCTGAGAGGTGGCCAGCACAGCATGCCAGGGATTGAATCCTACTCCCTGCATTTGCCTAATCAGTTACTTTAATCCACTGAGCTGTCTGAATTGGCCTTAGAGATAATTAAATCCCAATACTCTTCAAACTCTTCAATTAAATTGAAAAGGAAGCAATATTCATAAAATCATTTGTGGGTGATGGCCAAATAGCTCAGCAAAATAAAACACCTGCAAGCAAGTGCAGGGTGCAGGAATTCAATCTCCAGGGCTGCTATGCTGGCCTGCCCACAGTGCATGCTGAGACAGCAACTGAGAGTGGGCATAGCGATGCGTACCTGCAATCCCAGTTCTTGGGGGGCTGTAAACAGGCAGATCAGTGCTTAGTCCACTCAGCTATCTCACCGGCCCTTCTCAGAGTAAATTATCTTTGTTGATGGCCCTGCTGAAGTGGAATTGGTTAGGCTGGCTGCACCCATACTAGGAGTCACACACACACACACACACACACACACACACACACACACACACACACACACTAATAATAATAATAATAATCATTAGTTGTGGAAGCAAGTATCATACTGATATGAAAACCAGAGAAAAGTTTGACCAAAGAAGAGAAGTACACACCCAACTCTTCATAACATAGACGCAAATTTTTTTCCTATACTCCTAGGAAATAGAATACAGCAAATCATCAGGAAGATTATACAGCATGATCAGGTAGGATTCATCCTAGAGATGCAAGGATGGTTCATCATATGAAAATCTATAAATCTAATATACTATATCAATAGAGCCAAAACCCAAATCCACATGATCATCCTCAAGAGGTGCAGAAAAGGTCTAAGGAAAACTCCAACACTAATTTATGATCAAGACACTACAGAAAATTGAAATGGGTGGTCTGTACCTCAGCCTAAAAAAAGCCATCTATGACAAACCAGTGGCCAACATGATTCTAAAATCATGGAGTAAAACTGAAATACTTTACTCTCAAATCAGATACAAGACAAGGATGCTCACTCTCACCACTCCTATTCAATATAGTTTTGGAATAATTAGCTAGAGCTATTAAACAAGACAGTAAAATAAAAGGAATAAGAAGAAGTAAAGAAGAAGTTAAACTATCATTGTTTGTACATGACATATGACATAATATTCAACTTGGAAGACCCAAAATATTGCACCAAGAAGCTGCTAGAATTAATAAATAAATTCTGTAGCATAGCACATTTTAAAGTCAATACACAAAAGCCAAAATCATTCCTTTATACAGATAACAAAGACACAGAGAAATCAGAAAAACAATACCCTTACAATTGCAAACCCAAAAATGAAATGCCTAGGAATTAATCTAAGGAAGTAAAAGATCTATACAATGAAAATTACAATATTTTGAAAAAAGTGATCAAAAAGGATTTCAGGAAATGGAAAGCTATTCCTTGCTCCTCGTTAGGAAGAACCAACATTGTCAAAATGGCCATGTTCCTAAAATTGCTGTACAGAATTAATATAATCCCCATCAAAACACCACCAAAATACCTCACAGATCTAGGGAAAATATACCTGAAATTTATTTGGAACCAGAAAAGACCTTGAATAGCAGAAGCAATTCTGCAACAAAAGCAAGGCAGGAGGCATTACAATCCCTGACTTGAAATTATACTACAAAGCTACTTTGATAAAATCAGCATGCTACTGGAATAATAAAAATAAAAAAAAAACCTGAAGGTCAATACAATATATTACAAGATGCACATACAACTAAAAACACATTCAGCCAACTTATCTTTGACAAAGGGGCCAAACGTGTTCAGTCAAAGAAAGACAGCCTCTTTAATAAGTGATGCTGGTAAGATTGGCTCTTCACACACCAAAAATTAAAGCTAGATCCAGCTCTATCACCATGCACTAAACTAAAGCCAAAATGGATTAAAGATCAAAATACTAAAACAGGAACAGTAAATCTCCTGGAAGAGAAAGTAGGTAAAAATGTTAAAAACATAGTGGAAGCAGGCAGTTCATGAAAAAAAAAAAAATCAAACTGCAAGGGAAATACTTGACAGAATCAACAACTGGGACCTCTTCTTATTGTGAAGTTTCTGTATGTTGAAAGAAATCTCCAACATAGTGAAAAGACAACCCACAAATTGGGAAAAGATCTTAAGCAATAGTCACTCAAAAGTGTTCTATATAGAATATATAAAGAACAAAATATTAGGACCCCAAAATTTAAAGACCTAACTTTGAAATAGACATCTAAGGTGAAAACATGCTTCACAGGGGAAGAAATATAAGAGTCAAATAAATACCTGAAAAAATGCTCCACATCACTGGCCATTTGTGAAATGCAAATTAAAACAACATTGAGATATCATATCACACCAGAAAGAATGGCTATCATGAAGAAACCAACTAATGATATGTCTTCATCCATGTTCATGACAGCACACTTTGTCACTGCAAAACTTGAAAGCAAAAAAAATGCCCATCACCTGAAGAATGGATGAAAAAAATGTGATATTTTATGCAATGAAGTATTATTCAGCTCTAAAGAAAGACAGTCTTTTTTTTTTTTTTTTTTTTTTTTTTTTTGTCTTTTTGAGACAGGGTCTCGCTATGCAGTTCAGGCTGGCTTTAAGCTCACTTTGTAGCTCAGGCTGGTCTCGAACTCACAACAATCCTCCTGCCTCAGCCTCCCGAGTGCTGGGATTACAGGCATGCGCTACCACACCCGGCTAAGAAAGACAGTCTTGAAGCCTTCATCAGTAAGTTGATGTAACTAGGAGCCATATTTATATGAAAAATAAACCACACCCACATACATAAATATCATACTGTCTCCCTAGTGTATGAACCCAAAAGAAGAAATAAAACCTGAAACATACAACAGATATAGTAAAACAGAGAGAAACAGAACTTAAGGGTTAAATTGTACCTAAGGAGAGTCACATGGAGAGAAAACATTCTCTCAGGCTTTCACAGAGAGCAAATTGGTCAAGCAATGGCCGTGACTCATCCACATGGCTGATACTGACAAAGAATCTACAAAATGCAGTACAGGGTTTTAGGATAAATCCTGAGGGGATTTGATTGATCTTATCAGATACAAAAGTTACATTTCTTGTTACATAGGTTTTGCTTCATCTTGTGCTTAACCATCCAGCAGAAAAGTATAAAAAAGGGGCACAAAAAATAAAGCCATATTAATATGCTGAGCTGTAAAAGGCTCAAGTCAACAACTTCTGACATTGTCAGTCTTATGGAAAACCCACTACTAGTATGGACTATTGGACTATATTGGAATATTTTGCTGAATTCATGCACCTACAATATTTAAATGACAGTGGAATACCCTTTTCTGACAAAACTAAACAAAAAAGGGGATACAAAAGAACCACCATTTTGTGTCTGTATATTCAAAACAAGATAGATATAGAGCTACTTTCTCTTAATCCATTGAATAGAAAGATTTGTTCTGACACTGTTTGTGGACAGGACATCTTGTCTGCATCTCATACAATGAATAGTTACTAAGACAACAATATGCAACCTGTTGATCATTGAAACTGTCCTACTAAGCAGTTTTGAAATTGTCTCATTACTATTTATTTCTCAATAAAATCATTAAAAAAGAAAAGCAAAGAAACGATGGATTAAATAATGAAAAGAAAACAAAAAAGAAAAGATAAGAAAAAAGGGGAAAAATGAGCAATTATATATACAGCATGGCTGAAGTGACTGTATTAAAAATCTCCATCAGTCTTTTGAAAATAGCTATGATGTGTAGACTTTTCGCCTTGACTAACTCTGTGTGCTGATATCTGCAATGTAAGTAACTATATTGAAAACAGCAATGTGTAATACAAAAATCATGCTTGAATACCTGACATCTTGGTCTTCTAAATGTGTAATGTTTATAATGTTATATCAATTATTACTATACTCTCCTTAAAACACACTTTAAAATGAAGGAAAGGTTAAAAAATAAGAGAGGCAAGAACAAAAATTCAATGTTTCTTGAAAGAAAGTGGTAATTTCCAAACATACGTTCAATCTTATATAACAATATCTGTTAATCTGAACAATAGATTTGATGATAAATTACATAATAGACCAATCATTGTTAATCAGCTAATTTTGGTTTGAAGTTCTGTAACATTGTCCTGTTTCTTTGTTTCTGAGTTTTGTTCTTGCTTTGCTTTTACTTTTCAGAATAAAACTAAATTAAATTAAAAAGTAAATTTTTCCATTTAATGCACTATACTCTTTTTGTAATGAAGTTAATGTTCTGAACATTTGCTCTCTACATTCTTCTATATCCAGTGGACATTCACTTAGCCAGCATATTACACATCAATTGAGTCATTCTTCTAATTTGGGAAATGATACATCAGAAAACTCAAATAGCTTCTTACATAGTTCTGAACTCTTGCAATTCTACAATTGCTGACTCATGAGTAAGTTTTGGATGTTTACAAAGTGTACCTTATATTTAGATTTTCCCTTTTACAAAGATTGAATTTGAAATTCTTTTGAAAAGACGGTAATTTTGTGGATAATGGGTGCTTACTAGACATAAACAGCTGCATTTCATGTATAATTAATTATTAAATAGAAATACGTGTTTAAATAAAAATGTGAATACTATTAGTGAGTACCATCTAAGAATGTGTCTTATTCACCATATCTGGCACAGTGTAACTTCAAACTGTTGCCAAAGACAAAAGGACAATGAAACATAAATATTTTTTATTAACTCAACACATTAAAGACACCATGACAGCATAATTAATGACAGTGAGAAAAAAAGAGTTGCAGATTGCTTTAAAACGTGGCAAGAAAAACTGCAGGAAGTGTTCAAAGTGAGGGAAAGTGTTTTAAGGGTGATTATGGCAATGCATTTTCAAATGTCATAATTTTAAAAAAGTAACATTAGATGTCTAAAATTGATTCACCATATAACAGGTCGGGAAAAATAGGCGTTCTGTAGAATATACATGGAACTTTCATACATTAACTATTATGACAGAGTTTATCTATGATTTGAACATTTCATATTTTTTGTCCTGTTTTCACCACAGACACCTTCATTTCCATGTCCTTTGTGCCATCATCCACAGCTTTCTCTGATGACTACCTAAACTGACCCACTTGCTCCAACAAGGCTTCCAAAAGCTCCTCTGTACAGCAATTCTGGGAGTATGGCCACCTTCACGATGTTGGTTCTTCCTATCCAGGAGCATGCGCTAATGGTGGCTGGACAGGATATTATGTCGGCTTCTAGTACTATGGACAACCACTAGGAAAATAACATGGTAGAAAGTATTAATTATTGAATCTTTGATGTAATTCAGGTACAAAAAATAAAATACTCAAACAGCTACACTCTCTTAATTTACTGATAAGAGACATACGGTATAATAATGTCTGTAAGTATAATATCATGCATGCACCTTCTATGATACCAAAACATGAAAACAGTTTGCAATGTATTAATTTATCAAATCCATCTTGTCAAGGTATCTTAAAACTGTCTCATTGATATTTGTACTTCAATAAAACAAAAATAATAAATAGATAAATAAATAAAAAAGAAGTGAAAAAAAAAGAAAAAGCTCCTCTGACTAGTTCTTCTGTTCCATATTCTGTGAAAAGGGCACATCTTCAAGTATCACTTCTATCGCAGAACTCTGAAAAAGAATAGTAGTGGTTTCTCAGGACCCTCTTCACCCTGGTCTTCCAATGATAAAGTAGTGTTCAGTAATAAATTCTCAGAGACTGGTTCATCAGACAGTTCAGCCATCACAGATTTCAAAAAATCAATGACAGCTCATTCTTCAACACTGTCTGTATTCCCCAAATGTATTTTCTTTCTGGCACCAAGGGCAGATTCTCTTCAGTGTATGGATTCTAGTCAGTGTATGCCTTGTTATCAGATGAGACTCAACATTCCTGAGTCAGCCAAGAGTGGGATTTTGTCCCGGGCCCCAGACTCAGGGGCTTTTGAAGACTGCCACTGAAACACTGCTTACAGTGTCTGGACTAGAATTAGAAGATTGCACTTTCAATGCTTTTTTTTCACTCCTGGAGTCCTCTTCAGTTACAAGTGAAGTCTCAAGAGCATCATCCATTATCTCACCACTCCTCGGCTCCAATTTAGAATCATTTTCACCATCTTAGTTCTCTGAATGTGGCTGTGTTTCAGGTGTGGGACCTGAGCATTCTCAGGGCTTTTGTCCTCAGAATCAGTCATTCTCTGCTCTGGGTCTTCTTCTAAGAAGCCCTCGGATCACCCAGAGATGTCCACAGTGGACTTGAGTTTATTTATTAAAGCTGCAGGTGAAGGCTGGCCATTTTCTTTCATCTTCACCTTTAGGACTAGTGATTTCTGAATCCTGTAATCACTTTCTAAACATTGGCCACATCCAATGACTGCCCCAGGTATGCATAATTAGCCATTTTCATAAAGGCCATGAGTTATAATTTTGCATTTTATGTATTTTTTCATAGAAGCTTTTCCCTTTGTATTTATGTGATTATAAGATCATAATTCTAGAGAACTTCAAAAATCCAAAAATAAAATGAAAATAAGTTTAATGTATATATGAAGACATAAATTTTGCATCATATTACATATTGCAGATGTTGGTCTGGATAGAACTGTTTTGTAGATTCAAACAGATAACATATTTATCACTTTTAAATCCCATGTAAATAATACATGATAAAAAGACAAAAAGTATTCTACTAAACAATATAAATAGTAGTCCATCATCTAAAGTGTTCCAGTTTCTAGACATATCTTGGTAGAAGTTTTCAAATAGTTAATATTTGAATAAGTTCCAGTTCAGCACAGTAGGGTAAAGTGTTAACTCTCCAGGAGAGTCGATTAATTTCTATGTGAAGCACTCAGATCTGCTACAGAGCATTGTATGTATAAATTGCAAACAGGAAGGAAATCATCTACCTTTGGAGTTGGAAACATAATAAGTAGCCACTGACAAACAACAGGGGAATCTTGGATAACAAAATGTGAAATTTCTGAGTTGACATTAGACTACTATTTCCAAAGATAGTTTCATATTAGTATTTTCCACAACTCACTATTTTTTGTTTTTGTGGTACCAGGCATCAAACTCAGGACCTTGCACTTGCAAGGCAAACCCTTATTCCACTGAGCTATCTACCCAGCCCCCAAAGTCATTAATTTTCAATCCCTTTGGGAAGCTTTCTATAATGCACAAACTGCCCTGGAAACTTCTATGATACAAATTGGCTCCTGAGGTACTGATATCTTTACAGGGATTTCTCTTTAGCCCTGGTAAGGACAATCCCGAGCAGAGATGTTGAGTAAACTCCTGGGCTTGCTTGTATTTCTCTACCAGGGTCCCACATCCTGGAGAAACATTTGTATAAGCACTGAGAACAATAATCTATATAAAGCAGCTGACCTGCATTACACAGTTATCTCCCACTGTCCTGTTGGGATTCCAGAGAATTTACAGGGAACTGAAAATTTAATCTCGTACTGCATTATCTTTGCCAGTTTGCTGTAAATGAAGGATACTCAGTTATTTCTTCTGAGCAGTGTAAAGAAAGCTGAATCTTAGAAAGCTTATATCTATGTATTTGTTGACAAGGATAAGTGTATTTCATATATACAGTGTGATGTTTAGTGTGTATATATATATAAATAATTAAGTGGAAATAATATATACATTGCTGAAAATGTCATAATTTTTTTGTGGTGAAAACACTTTCTATCCATTATTTAGTATATTCTCTTAAAAGTATCAGGGTGAAATGCAACATCAATCAGAAACACAGAAAGAACACTCAGGATTTGATGACAGATTTATTTATGTTGATGGGCATGGGTCTGGATCATTCCTAGAATCAGTCCCTGAGCCATGATGGCCTAGGGCTTATATGGAATAAGCAAACAGGAAACACAGATGCAGAATGGTTCGTTAATTGGGGACTGGTGTACCCCTTGCATCACAGTGACCAGCTATCACTGTGACCAGCCATTTCTAAGAAAACCGAGAGGCCAAAATTGGGATAGGAACTATTACCTAGGCAACTAAGAAACTAAAGTATACTGGCTGGGGATGGGACATTTGCTGTGGCAAAATGGCGTTTTAAAAATGTTATCACAAAGTAACTCTCTCATTGAAAAGTGTTTTATAAATTTATTTTTCAGAAGTAACAAAATGATGGAAAGACATTGCAAAATGATTTTTAAAAACATTTTCCCGAGCTCCTGAGACCGGCCAGAGACAGCGCGGCCGACTCCGCCGTCCTGCTCCATCCCGCCCGCCCCCGCCCAGCTCCTGAGACCGGCCAGAGACAGCGCGGCCGACTCCGCCATCTTGCTCCATCCCGCCCGCCCCCGCCCAGCTCCTGAGACCGGCCAGAGACAGCGCGGCCGACTCCGCCGTCCTGCTCCATCCCGCCCGCCCCCG